>PVIU01010859.1:0-67773 GCA_004026605.1 Ondatra zibethicus | reverse complement strand
TACCGCTGAGTAGTATTCTAATGAGTATATAATCCACACTTTCTTGATCCATTCTTCCATTGAGGGGCACCTAGGTCGTTTCCAGGTTCTGGCTATTACAAACAATGCTGCTATGAACATAGTTGCACAAATGCTTTTGTAGTATGATTGGACTTCTCTTGGGTATATTCCCAAGAGTGGTATTGCTGGATCCTGAGGTGGGTTGATTCCCAATTTCCTGAGAAACCGCCACACTGATTTCCAAAGTGGTTGCACAAGTTTGAATTCCCACCAGCAATGGATGAGAGTTCCCCTTACTCCACATCCTCTCCAGCATAGGGAATCATTGGTGCTTTTGATTTTGGCCATTCTGACAGGTGTAAGATGGTATCTCAAAGTTGTTTTGATCTGCATTTCCCTGATTGCTAAGGAAGTTGAACATGACCTTAAGTATCTTTTGGCCATTCGAACATCCTCTGTTGAGAATTCTCAGAGCTTTGGAGTATTAAAGTGTAATGTTGGGCCTCTGGAGAGAGTGCCTTGGGTTTTGCCCTAATATGTTAGAGAAGCGGGAATGAAATACATAGGAAATGGCTTTCTTGAGAACTGCAATAGCTAATTTTGACTGTCAAGTTGGCATACCTGAGAAGAGGGAACAAAAATTGAAGAACTACTTCCATCAGGTTGAGCAGTGGTGTATGTTTGGGGTCACTTTATTGTTTGCCAATTGGTGTAGAAGGATCCAACCCATAATGGACAGTGCCTTCCCGAGAAGGTGGGTCTGGCTGTTTACGACAGACAGCTGAACATGAGCCCGGAAGCAAGCCAGTAAGTGGTGTTCCTCCACGGTGTCTGCTTCAGGTTACTGTCTTGTGTTCCTGCTCTAGTTGCCTCAGTGATGGACTAATTTTTAGAAGTATGAGATGAAATAAACCCTTTCCTCCACAAGTTGCTTTTGGTTATGGTGTTTATCACATCAGCAACAAACAAACAAACAAACACCCCAAAAAACTAAGACAAAACCCCAAGGACTTCATCAGATATCGGCAAATGGTAATGCATTCAGCACTCTAATACCATACACTCATTTTCACTTCTCACCTCTTGCACTAACCCTAAATATTGCCATGGGAACCAATCTGCTAGCACATGAAAGTTTGAAGAACACATCACATGTCCATCACAGCAGCAAATTTAATGTATATATTCCTGCTCCTACTGATCCTAAGAAGATTTGATTTTCTCCCAGTTAGTGCACAGGTGATGAATAAAGGTAACTGGACATAACAGATTCTCCATAACTGTTTCCCAACAATAACTCAGTTTTGATAAAATAAAACATGAAATCCACACATTTCCTTAATCTCCCAATTAAAAGCAGGTACATGCTTAGAAAAGTTGAAGTTCACAAACCTTTTCAGACCTTTAAATAACTTACAAATGCTGGTAGTCCGCACTGAGAAACACCATGAGTGTTCTAAGCAAGCATGCTACCACTGCAGTGTTCCCTGAGCTACCAATACTTTATCAAAGAACCATTGTTGCTGGTTCCTTATTCATGAGTTGAGCTATGATATTTGGAATAGTGAAGATATTTTAATAGATACTTTCCTTGGTATGAATATAAGGACTTAAAAAAACTGCCACATTATATTTCCTATGACTTCTTTATAGTAGTTCTGACTTTAGTAGACTTGATTTGTAGGATCCTGTCTTTGAGAACCAGAACAGAAAAGCAATCAACTATGTCTTTTGAATCCAGATGCTTAGAATATCAATGAATGGCTGATAAGTTCAGAAGTGCTAGGCCTGTGAAGTATTCTGATGCCTAATAAAGTAGAGTAGGTTAGAATGGTGTTCCTAAATGGCTTCCAGTCACAAAACAGGCACAGGCAAAAAGGGTAGGAATTTCACATTCAAGCACAGTAGAAGAAAATTCTCCCTGTATAATGGAAATGATAACCTTGAAATACTTGAGTGCTCATCACTGAGAAAAGCAGAAAGAGCAAAATCCCATAATACAACAAAGCTGTGAAGCCCAGCATGGCAGGATATTTTCCATTTCACAGCATCTAGCTGAAGAACATCTAGATGGTCACTCCAAATCCTAAGCAACCCATTAATCATCCTTATTTTGTATTTAAATTCATGCATTAGGTGTATTTGTAGAGGAAGATTTTAAATATAACTAATTTGTAAGTATAACTTTTACAGAAACACAATTTCTAAAATTATTTAAGGGTTTATCCTATTGCATGGTTAGACTCCCTTTCAGTTGCAAAATACATGTCAAGTTGAAAGGTGTGAAATTATTTTTTAAGCTGCTACTATAAATTATATACCAGAAATATGTGGTCACTTTCCTTAGTCATAGCAAATGTTCAGGTACCAAGCTAACTTTTTGAAAGGACATTTTTGGGAGATACAAGAAATCAATTGTCACACTGAAGGGATAATTGGAAAGTTTAAAATATGGATCTTTATGCAATTATTTCTATAAAGGTTTGGGTAATATAGTACAAACAGATTATAAATGGGCTCAGACTAGTTTGAGCTTGAGACTTTTTTATTTTTTTAACCTTGGAAAATATTTAGTGCACTGGAAATTTAATTTCTTATCTGTCACAAGAAGATAATAATATATCAAAGACTATGTAAAATGCCCTGAAATTATGTATACTATATGACTGTAGGGTAGCTTTCTCTTCTTTATATATCTAATATATCATAAGACTATGATGTTCTGAGATCATGTATACTACATGACTGTAGGGTAGCTCTTCTCTTTATATATCTAATATATCATACTACTATAAAATGTGCTCTGATATTATGAATACTTCATGACTGTAGGGTGGCTATTCTCCTCTTTAACATCCAGGAGAAGAGATGTATTCATTAATATCAATCAGATTTGTGAATGCATAGCACATTGCATTTAGGGAATAACTATGCTTTAAGATACTTTTACCCAAGTGTGACTTTCTTCTATGCAGTAGCTCAACACCAACAACAGTAAAGAACCAGCACCCTATATTTTACCCAATATGGCAGAAGAGACCAGGATTTCTGAGACTTATGATTCAGTTTAGGTGTACTGGTTTTTAGGCTCAAACATGCAGCATTTAGTTAGAAAAAACAGACCTTTTTGTGAAAATCTGTGTATATTTGGATTGTTCAGTTTTAGTTAAAAATAGTTTACAGCTGAGAACTTTAGGATAAAAGACTGGAGCCAGATCATCTTATCATGTTTTTTTGGTGAGGAAATCTACCTGTCCCAACTGAATTAATAAAAATTTAAGTCATTAAGACTTATTTTTAAATTGTTTTTAATTCGGTTTTTGTGTATGTGTCTTTGAGTGTATGCCATATGTATGTGGGTGTCCATAGAAAGATTTTTGGATTCCTTGGAGCTTGGAGTTGTAGGTGGTTGAGAGCTGCCTAATATAGGTGTTAAGAATTGAACTCAGATCCTTTAGAAGCACAGCAGGTGCTCGTAACTGCTGAGCCATCTCTCAGCCTTGAATCTGTGTCTTTAAATCCATTAAGTACTTTCCATTGTTCTTTGTAAATAAATGACTGGAGAGTGTAATTGTTAGTACTCATTTTCAGCTTGACAGGATTTACAACATTCTTGGAGACAACCCTTTGGGTATATTTGTGAGGGTATACCAGAGAGGCTTAACTCAGTGGCATGTTCTGGCTAGAATGGGGTAGCACTGTCCATGGGCTGATATTGGTAACTGAATAAAGAAAAGGTGAGAAGAACAAAGGCATTTATTTATCTGTTTCCAAATGTGTGAACAGCCATCTAAGAGAACTTCTACCATACTTCCCCTGCCGTGTTAGACTATGCCCCTGGACTATTAGCTAAAAAAATTATCCTTAAGTTGCCTTTATCAGTTATTTTTATCAGAAATTAACTGATAAAGGGACTTTATGGAAAGAAGGTAGTACATGTGAGGACAAGATTCAGTTTTTCCTGGGTGGTCTGGCTAAATGCAATACAGTACACCAGTTGAATTCCCAATTTTTCACTCATGCTTTATATGTGACGAATAGTTGCTTTTATATCTGACATTACTTGTTATTTCTAAATATCATTGATATCATTTATTCAAGGAAATTTGAAGACATATACATTATTCAAATAGTCTTGTGACAAACTATGCTCTATTGGTTCTTACAAAACCTTTGTCTTCCCCCACAAACCTTCTAAGCATTTTGTTTTTACTTTCCAACCATAACATTGTCTGCTTCAGGTTGTGGTGACCTGCTCATTGATTGCTTCCAAAATCACTTCTCCCGGCACTCTCTTCTCTGAGATTTAGTTCTCTTTTGCTATGTCATCTGGATAGCTCATAGACATCTTAATATGGCCCAAACCAAATGTATTTTACTATGGCCTACATTTACTGACCTTCTGGTCCAACAAAAATCAGTTAATAATTTTACCAGCATTGTTTTCTATTGTGTCTCATGCTGATACACTCTGTTCCATTCTGGTCTCCATTGTTGTGTTCAGTTACATATCTATTCAGCTGTCAATTTTCAGACCATTCCCTCTCAAGCTTGTCTCTGACTCCAGCCACTCCCTTTTTGGGCATCCTTTTATTCTAAATATTCATTGACTAGTAAAAGAAACTACACTCCACTTCTAGTCAACTGCCATTCCAATGCTTCCTCCATTCCCCCCTTATTTGCCTAAAAGAGGCAAGAATGTTTATTATCTTTTTCTTATTTGCCATTACCTTCTAAACCATGAAAACTTATCATTTTACACATGATGTATATTTTTTAATTGTCTGCTGATTATTGAATCTTCTAGCTCATGTCCCGTGCATTTGTATTGCCCATTGGTGAACTAGAAAATGCCATTTCCACAGCCTACTGTAACTATTGAGGAGTGTTGTTTTCTAGATAGACTTTTCCTTTCCTCATGTGACAGTTTTAATCCATCATTCAAGGATTGACTTCATTTTCTCATTGTTTAGCCCTTACTAGTTCCTAGTCCTACATAGTTAATTCTGTGTGAATTTATATCACAGTACTGTAGCAATTGTTTTCTGATGTCAGTCTGTCTCATGATAGTTTGAGATATTTAATTAAGTATGGATCTCTAATTATGTTAACAATGATTGCTTTATAGCAGAGGATAAAGAATTACTTGTTTTTTGATTAACAAGTAGCTAAAAACTTGGGCAATTTTCTTTAATCGTTTTTTACATGAGCAACTTCAATATCACCTTTCATTCTCATTTGCCTTTGTGCCAATATTAAGCTTACTAGATGCTCTACAAATACAACTATTTCAAAACCAGACTTTCCTAGGGTTCTAGTTCTATAAAATATACATTAAACATTGGAAATAACAGTTGACATATATTTGAAGAAGATGAAAATGGCATAGATGAACTTATTTCATTTGGTATTAATTTAAAGTCAATTTTATTATTTCTTTCTAACACAATGCATACATAAGCATCTCTAAGATGCTTAAGTAAACATATCTATCTATCCATCCATCCATCATCTATCTATCTATCCATCCATCATCTATCTACAGTAGCATCTAAAGATAAGTTATTGTGATCTCAAAATAAGATTTTAGAATTCTAAACTTTGTTGCTTTTCATAATGATGAATATACAAATTGATGTTTATGCTATATATTGTTAATTAACATACTCAGGGAGATGAAATAATGTGGGATGTTCTTCTATATATGTGTTGCTTTTATTGGCTAATGAATTAAATTGTTTTGACCAATGGTTTAGCAAAATATAGTCAGGCTGGGAGAGATATATAGAGAGAGTTGATGGAGTAAGAGAGATGCCATGATGTAGTTGCCGAAAGAGAAGGACCCGGAAACTTTCCTGTAAGCCACAGCCTCTTGACAAAACACAGATTAATAAAAATGAATTAATTCAAGATATAAGAACTAGCTAAAAAATATGCCTGAGCGATTGGTCAAACAGTGTTGTAATTAATAGATTTTTGTGTGATTCTTTTGGGGGGGGTCTGGGTGGCCAGGAAACAA
The DNA here is from genome assembly GCA_004026605.1 of Ondatra zibethicus. Lineage (NCBI taxonomy): Eukaryota > Metazoa > Chordata > Mammalia > Rodentia > Cricetidae > Ondatra > Ondatra zibethicus. Next base: position 61,754 of record PVIU01010859.1, on the reverse strand, counting down.
ATGAGCAGCCTTCACTTACAGCTAAATTATTTGCTATAGTGTCAGAATTTTTTCAAAACTATTCAGTAACATACAAACTGACATGGGAAACTTTTCAGTGTGTGGGTCAATTAATAAAGAAAGAATTGTTTTTATTTATTTTTATATTTATGTATGTGGATCTTCTTCTGTAACTTAGGATGACTTTCTATGCACTTTCCCCTCACCTCAGATTTCCAAATGCTAGAACGATAGGCTTCTGCCATCATACCCAGTTCTGGATGGACAGATTCTTATCACTGCCTTTGGAGGTGAAATAGTAATGCTGAATTCTCTTAGTAAGGCAAAGACTCTTATGAAACCATTGTGTTATTAGAAAATATTTTTAGGAGCAAATATATCTGTATTGTGAATAACTAAAATGTTTTGTTCAGAGGGTAAAGTTGCATCTTCACTTTGGAACTGACCAGACTTTGGTGAAATGATCCTAATTAATCTAATTGATTAATTAAATTCATGCTTAAGGGCAATTTTTCAACCCAAGCCTGCTAATTGTTTATCAATGGGCATGATTCACAGCCTGCTTTATGGTGAGTTCCTTCTGGAGTTCTTTAAAGATAGCTAGAGGAGACATCTATTTTGACTTCCACACTGTTGGGTTTACATCCTTTGCCACCATGTCCATTTTTGTTGTTTGTTTGTTTTTTGTTTTTCATGTTTGAGATGGTATGAATTTGGGTTCTGCCCAGGATCTATCAGGCTACGTGAGCTTTGGGCACAAAAATTTATGTTCAACCATTTTGGGCCAAATGAAACAAAGGAAGAAATGATTACCTATATGCTATTCTGTTGGTTTTAACTTTCAGGCAATTAAAAACTCTTGTGTATGGCCCAAACTCAGAATGGGTATTTGAAATGGGAGGCAGCTAATTAATTTATTGCCTCAAAATTTACCTATTATTATCTGTAGCACAAGATCACATAGCAAGAGTGTTGATTGTCTTCATTTTACTTTTTACATTTCTGGACAGTTCAGGGCCCCTGTCTGCTCTTCTGAATTTATTTTTAACTAGGTAGTGATAGGCACTTTGAGGGTTACCTGCTGAAACATTACCTCGTGAACATTTTAAGCTCCCTGTCTGGGAATTCACATCTTCTCCCATACTTCAAACTCCTTCTCTACTCCCAACTCTCCCAATTATATGAAGTTCAAGAACAGACATCACTAATAGCCACAGTGTGTTTTTTTAAAAATAATATAATAATATCTCTAGGAATTCTTTTGAATTTCATACATGCAAGCAATGTATTTTGATCACATTTATTTTTACTCATTTCTCCCAACTCTTCCCAGACACCCCTACATTCCCACACCTCTCCCAACTTCTCATTTTCTTCTTCTTCTTCTTCTTCTTCTTCTTCTTCTTCTTCTTCTTCTTCTTCTTCTTCTTCTTCTTCTTCTTCTTCTTCTTCTTCCTCTTCCTCTTCCTCCTCCTCCTTTCTCTTCCTTCCTTCCTCCTTCTCTTCATCCTCCTTCATGTCAAATTAGTGCTGCCTGTATACCAATAAATCTAGAAATATGTACAGGAGCATAGTTGACCTACCATGGGCCACATCATTAAAGAAAACTGATCTCTTTCCTATACCAGTCACCAAATGTCAAGAGATCTTCACCTATTATGGATTTCCTCCATTGTGGAGTTTTAATTAGATTGATTTTGTGCCGGCCACAACAGCTGCTGTGATTTTTATAGTGGAGTGGTCCACCCATATCTAGAAGAACACTATTTTGGTCTGGTTTCTTTTGATTTTGGGGTTTGTATTCTTTGAAACACCATTTTGCATGATGGACCCTGAACCTTGGATCAGATGGTATAGATATGTCATCAGTGGTGAAGCACTCAGCAGATACTTTATGCTGGCTAGTTTTAGTGTCAATTTGACACAAGCTAGAGTACTTTGGGAAGAAGGAACCTCAGCTGAGGAAAATTCCTTATCAAATTGACCAGTGGAAAAGTATGTAGGGGCATTTTCTTGATAGACAACTGATATGGGAAAGCCCATCTCCTATGGATAATGCTGGTCTTGGGCTGGTGGTTCTGGGTACTATCAGAAAGTAAGCTGAGCAAACCATGAAACATATGCCCATAAGCAGTGTTCCTCCATGGCCTCTATACATTAGTTCCTGCTCCCAGATTCCTGCCTTGAATTCCTTGCTGACTTTCTTAGAAGATGTACTATAAGATGTAAGATGAAATAAACTTTTCCTCCTCAAGTCACTTTTGGTCATGGTGTTTCATCACAGTTGTAGAAAGTCTAAGAAATATTTATTCTCTATACTTTGACCAATTGTGAGGTTTTATATTAATCATTGTCTAATACACTATAAAACTTCTTTGATAATGCCTGAGAGCTGCACTAATCTTTGAGTAAATTGCTCATATCCATTTATGTAGATACTATATCCATTTATCAAGATAATAGTAATAAGCAAAAAGCCCCTCTGGGGCTTTAAGCTCTCCATCAATGGGATTTTGGTCAGATTTACTGTGCCAGGCAAGGCATGTGTTTCTCCTCTAAAACAGGACTTAAATCTAATCAGAAATCAGTACGTTACCCTCAAAACATTTGTGCCACTACCACATGCATGGAAATATCTTGCCATGCTGGTTGTCATTGTGGTTTACATGATTCCTAACTGGGTAAGACTGTTGATTATCCCCCCCCACACCTCAGAAGTCCACATAGCAACTTCTGAAACTCTGAAAACTACTCGAAGGTAGGGAGTTTTCTAGTCAGTATCAACTTGGTTTCTCCATGTCCTGTGACCAGTGTATGTAGTGTCCCCAGTAATAGGTCTTACCCATCAAGTTCTGGTGGACAATCAAGAGCCATGACAATGCCTCATTTTGTTTTGGGTGTCTGTAGGTACAATTCAGGGAAATTTATGCTTTTATTTGAACCTTTTATTTGGCAACCTGTAGCTTCTTGGAGAAGGATAAACCCCTGCATAGGGTAACTCCAATTAAATTCATTTATGAAAAAACCTTGAAGCTTACAAAATAATAGATTTTCATAAATACTTTTCTAAACACTCTCTGCTTTAGTTGTGCCTTCTCCAATATCTTCCTCTGCCCTCTTCATCCTACCTACATAGCTTTCCTTCTTCATTGCTTGATTTAGTGAAAGGACAAAACTAAGCCCCTATCTGTGGCTTAGAACCTCCCTAGGCTTGGGTTTTTGACTGACATTTATAGCACTAGACATAGTTTCCTTCCAATGGAGTGAGCCTCAAATCCAGCCTGAGAGCTTTTGGTGACTTCTACAACAACCACTCCACTATTGCGCAAGTGGGTACATATCATTCAGCAGGCTAATGTTGCAGTACATAGTGTTCACATTTTGGTAGCACTGTTGATGCACTTTATCGGCCCGTACTCTGCATTGTACCTTTGTCATTGTGAAAAGCAGCCAACAGAGAGGATGCTTGCAGCATAGTTCTAGCTTCTAGTAAGGGTATGTGGTGTCTTCAACAATAGAGTGTTGTCATCTGATCCCAAGAGGCATCCAAGAGAAATAGTAGGAACTTATATTACTTTGGGAGTCTCTTCAGTTTCCCTAAAAAAAAACACACTCATAAGAAAATATCTCAGACCTGACATTTGGAGTTTTGCTTAATAACCTATGGCTTCTGGGAACATTATTATCTAGATTTAGAAACTTCACTCTCACACTTTCTGTTCAGTACTTCCTTGTAACATGAGGGCCTGGTTGGTTTCTGTCCTCCCACCAGGTCCCAAAGAATCAAACAGAAGGTCTACATAAGTTATAAAACTGATTGGCCCATTAGCTCAGGCTTCTTATTAGCTCTTGTAGCTTATATTAACCCATTATCCTTATCTATGTTAGCCACATGGCTCGGTACCTTTTTCAGTGGGGCAGGTTGAATCTTGCTTTTTCTATGGTATGGGCATGACTGCAGAAAGAGCTTCCTTCTTCCCAGAATACTCCTGTTCTCATTGCCCCACCTCTACTTCCTGTCTGATTTTCCTGCCTATACTTCCTGCCTGGCTATCAGCCAATCAGCATTTATTTAAAATATAATTGACAGAATACAGACAATTCTCCCACACCACTTCCCGAATTCATGAAGATGTCTTGGACTTATAAGAAACCCCGAACCTTTGAATAATTTCTATAAATTAGGAGGTTGGCTTCTTGGCATAGTGCCATTGACCTCTAAGCTCAGCATGGGGAAGCTGTAGCAGAAGGAGAGCTAGTTTGAAGCTAATCTGGGTTTTATATGAGTCTGAGGGCTACATGGTGAGATACTGTCTCAAACACAGCAACTAAGCAAACACAAATTTCTAACATTTTTTGGTAATTAGCCAGTGATTAAGAATCACATTTTTATTAAGTTGATGCCTAAATGCACTTAAATTGGCAATAACAGTAGTCATGGGATAGTGTGAGTTTTTACCTACTCCAAATAGAAAACAGGAAAAACTTTCAGAGGAAATGAACAGCAGCTGCCAAGAAGTTCAAGGCAAAGAAAACACTGGTTGAAATACCCATATGATTGGAGGAAAATGGTATTTCTTCTTGAATTATCTGTGCAGTAGATTCCATTGTCCACTTCATGGGATATGCACAGACAGCAAACAAAGCTTAAGTTGCAGCCACATCTTGACCAGTCATCCTTTTATTTTATAAGTTCAGCATTATAAAAATACTTTTCTTCTCTTTCTCCCTGATTCATTTTACCATGCAGTTATCAATTTGCTGAAGAAGTAGTTTGAAAAGAGCCCTGATTTGCAGAGTACTGCTCTCCTTAACTAAAGGTTATATATGGTCTGAAATAAAAGGTAAAGTCTCTGAAAAAAAACTGAGGTCTGTGAAGTTAAATTCACTCTTCGGAGAATTGCGGTAGCTATTTCAATAGAGTAAACTCCATTTGAAGTTTATTTATGCTTTAGTGAGGAGGTAGAAACCTCATTTCTCATATTCATCTGATGCACAAATGACAGAAGACAAAGGCAACTAAGAGGAAAGTCAGTTGTTGCTGTTGAAAACATCTGCAATCTTACCTCTAAAATCAGGTACAGAAAATTGATCTGAACAACCTTGGATAGGTTCACTTAACTAATTCTGTGTCTGAGCTTTGATTTTATTCCATAGTAAATCAAGCACAGGAATTCTATTTACCCCAAAGTTCATGTTGTATAAACTTTAGCTTTTAATGTTTGCTAAGAAGGTATTGCATATATTTATGGCCAACATGAGGAGCGTGCAGGCTCATGCACACACACACACACACACACACACACACACACACACACACACACACACATTCTTTAGGAAGCTGAGATATAAAGATCACATGATTCCAAGAGTTCAAGATGAGTCTGGGTTGTAGTGGGAATCTGATTCAGACAAACAATGATGGCAAAAATAAATGTGTGTACTGCACTCTGCTAAAGGACACGATTATATCTCTCAAATTCCTTGTGACTTTTAGAGATGTCTGCTGACTTAACACATCTTGCAATCAAAACACGTAATCTAAAAATAACACTTATACATATTAGTGTATTAAGCAAACAATAATGGATCCAAAATTAAACGACATAATTAACTAACTGACTTGTGGTTTGATTTTCAACACCAATAACACTGAAAAAGCATTTATAATTAAGTTTATTTATTTGAGTAATTTGATGCTTAGAGTAATATTGAGCACAAAGGACACAATACCATACCCTGGACCCGCACTTAACTTCTGTGGGATAGATTAATATGCAAATTTAATTTTTTTATTTAATTATTTTGTTGTTATAAGTCTTTTACCTGCTTGCTTATATGTGCACTTTGTGTGAGCCTGGTGCCCATGGAGCTTAGAAGAGGTTCAGGGATCACCTGGGACTGAGTCTATGGATGGTTATGAACCACCCTGCGGTTACTGGGAACCACCCCTGGGTGTGCTGCAAGAGCAACAAGCACTCTAACAGCTGAGCCATCTCTCCATCCTTCTTCAATGGAAACCTTAAGGCCTGTCTTCTGTGTTCTTCAGCACAAACTCCTCTTGAAATTGGATTTGAATTTGTTAGAAAGAGATTTTGTTCCTTTTTCCTTTGATGTCAGTATTGGCGATTGAACCCAGGAACTCACTTATGTTAACCAAGCACTGAAAAAATGAATTTTTTCTTCAGAAAAATGATTCTCATATTTCTAATCAGTAAATCATTAGCTATTACAAATTTTCAGAGCTAGGTGTGGTGGTACACACTCATTTTTGTTGCTTGTTTGTTTTGTAATTCTAGCATGTGGGAGTGAGGGATTACCATGAGCTTCAGGTTTAGTTACATCTTTCTAGATGTGATGGAACATCACTGTCAAGGTAGAGAAGATGGACTTTATTCGGGCCTATTGTTCCAGAGGGATAAAAGCTCATCACCACCACAGCAGGGAGACACTGAAGCAGGCAGTCATGGCATCCTGAACCAGGAGCTTAAGAAGTCTCATTCAAAGTCAAAAGCAAGGGGCAGAGGGTAAACTGGAAATAGCCTATGGCTTTTTAAACCTCAAATCTTGCCCCTAGTGACATACTTCCTCCAGCAAGGCCACACCTTCTAAGCCTACTGAAATGAAACCACAAACTGGGGACATACATCGGAGCCCATGAAAGACATTCTCATTTAAACTTGTAGCCAGCTTGAACTAAGTAGAGGAAAGACTAAAGTTTTTTTTTTTTTTCCTATGCAGTCTTGATTTTTTTTTTCTGCTCTATTTGTGAATTTAGAAATTCCAAGTAAGTATTTGATTTTGTTTGTGATTTTGTAATTTTCTTATTACTTCTCCTATTGTACCTCATTGATTTTGAAGTAATCTTGCTAGGTACATAAGAGTTTATGTTCTCCTGAATGTGAATTATTTTAACTCTTGAAAATTGCTATAAAACATTTATTTTTGACACTTGCAATTCTGTCTTCTTAGTTCCTTTGGAGGTGATCTTGATATTTTTTTGCCTTGCCTTCAGCTTGACGGGTGCTCCTGCCAGTCACAATTTCCCTTTGTGTGTTCCTTTAGGTTTTTGTGCTCACAATTTCAGTGTCCTTTACTATTTCTTTTAATGACTGGAAATTATAAGTTGTACACAATATTAAATAAACACATCAGAAGACCCTTAAAATGAATCACTCTTTGTTCAGTTTTAGGAAATTCTCTTAAATGTTTAATAGACTTGAATCCTCAGGCATCAAAAAATAAATAAATAAACTCCTCTCTCCTTAATGGGCACTCTACTAAGGAGCGATTAGTGTCTAATGGCTCTCTTGAAGAGCTACTAGGCAGGCTACTAAAATGCAAACTCTGGTAAAATGAACTGAGAATATAAACCAAACACAAATAGTCACAGTTCATTTACATCCATTTGCACAATGGATTTATTTTATTTTGCAAATAACTAAACGGACATATTAGAGGAAAGACTACCTAAGCTGACATATTCTGAAGGAAAAGGAAGTTCAACTTTAATCTCAAAGAAAAATATTTCTTGGAGAATCTTAATATTTAATTCTTACAAACCACCCTAAAATAATATACATACAAGTAACATTATATAAACTGATTGGCATATATATATATATAATTCAGATTATGCCTGCACATGAACACACACAAACACACATACATACACATAACACCAATTAATGAAAAAAGATCCAAAGGCTGTGAATTTGAGAGAACAAGGGGATGAGTACATAGGAGAGGTTGGAGGGGAGGAAAGGAAATGGAAAATTGATATAATTATATTTTAATTAAAAATAAAAACAATTTAAATATAAATTAAAAATAAATAGATGTATTGCTGTTTTGCACACTTGCTGTTGTCAATATGTGCTTCTGCTGTAAAGATGTGTCTTGCCTAGGGCACCTTCTGATTGGTTTAATAAAGAGCTAAACGGCCAGTAGCCAAGCAGGAGAGATAGGCAAGACTTCTGGGCAGAGAAAGGAAACAAGATGAATCTAGATTCGAGAGATGCCAGAAAATGCAAATCAAGTTGAACATGCAGAAAGGGGTAGAGGTAAAAGTCACGTGGTAGAATGTAGATTAATAAAAATATGGGTTAAGTTATAAGAGCTAGCTGAAAACAAGCCTCAGCTAAAGGCCAAGCTTACATTCATAATAAATTTCTGCGTCATTATTTGGGAGCAGGCTTGCAGGACAGAAAAAGACTCATCACACTTATTAGACATCTTTAAAATTTTTCATTTTCTATGTTCTTGTTTTGTTTGTGTGAGGGTGTTGGATACCCTGAAACTGGAGATACAAACAGGTGTGAGCAGCCGTATAAGTCCTCCACTTGTTTGGTTAGAGTTACTCCGAGATATTTTATACTATGTGTGGGCTACTGTGAAGGGTAATGTTTTTCTGATTTCTTTCTCAGCCCTTTTAACATCTGTGTACAGGAGGGCTACTAATATTTTTGAGTTAATCTTGTATCCTGCTACATTACTGAAAGTGTTTATGAGTTGTAGAAGTTCCTTGGTAGAATTTTTGGGGTTCCTTATGTAAACTATCATATTATCCTTAGTCATCAGAGAAATGCAAATCAAAACAACTCTGAGATTCCATCTTATACCTGTAAGAATGACCGAGATTAAAAACACTGATGACAGCTTATGCTGGAGAGGTTGTGGGGTAAAGGGAACACTCATGCATTGCTGGTCTGAATGCAAGCTGGTACAGCCCCTTTGGATGTCAGTGTGGCGATTCCTTGGAAAATTAGGAAACAACCTTCCTCAAGACCCAGTAATATCACTTTTGGATATATATCCAAAGGATGCTCAATCGTTCCACAAAGACATCCTCAACTATGTTCATAGCAGCTTTGTTTGTCATAGCCAGAACCTGGAAACAACCTAAATGCCCTTCGACCAAAGAAAAATGTGGTACATTTATACAACGGAGTACTACACAGCAGAAAAAAGCAACGATTAGAATTTTGCAGGCAAATGAATGGAGCTAGAAAACATCATTCTGAGTGAGATCACGCAGATACAAAAAGACAATTATCACATGTACTCAATCATATGTGGTTTTTCAACATAAAGCAAAGAAAACCAGCCCACAAATCATAGTCCCTGAGAACCTAGACAACAATGAGGACACTAAGAGAGACATACATACATCTAATCTACATGGGAAATAGAAAAAGACAAGCTCTTTTGAGTAAATTGGATTCATGCAATCATGAAGGTGAGAGGAGAGGCAGAGAGAGGGGAGCAGAGAAAAATGTAGAGCTCAATAAAAATCAGTAATAAAATAAGATTTCATACCCCCACAAAAAGCCACCACTTGGTGTCATAGTTGGTCATTATTGATAGGCATAAGGAATTTTAGAGGAAAATATAAGAAGTAAGTGCTAAAGCAAAAGGAGACTGGATGCTTAAGTTCCATGTTGAAAATGAGCAGAGGCAGACATGGAGAGACTTAAGAGACAGTATTACAGCTGTAATAGAAAAGGAGACACAATGAAAGGACTGCATAGTTTTGAGAAGATATCAGCATGTTTGTTGAGAGGCCCCTAGTGGAAGGTGCTTTTGAGAGCAACCTCACATCAGGCAGTATCAAGTCTATCTTAGTATTCTCTAAAACTAGTCATCTGGGATAAACCTAGGGAAAGAGTGTTTTGGTAGACAAACTCAAAATTCCTGTATGAGAGCAGGTTCACATGAACAGAAAGATTCAAGAGCAGGATGTCTTGACTCAGGGTGTGATCAATCAATCTCTGTGGATATCAAAATGTAGGGACTTTGGATTTGAATGGCAGTAGTCAAGAAGAAGTAAGTTAGTTAGTTAGATTTCCAATAATTTAAGATAGTACCAATAATGTTTACTAAAGACTGGGATGTGAGAGATTTTTGACTTGAGATCATGGGTAAATAAGTGATTATAATGGTTCTTAAGATGAAAATGGTTTGGAGGAGTGAATTTCATGGTCACACTAAGAAGACAGAGTTTCAGTCATGTGATCCAAATAGACACAAAGTGCTTAATCTCAAATATTTTTAGAGCAACACAAAATAGATTACTAAGGAGTTCATGTTGATTAACCAAAAGAAAAGCAGAACTTTTCAGGAAAATTGTCTTCGTAGAAGTGGAAGTTTATAAAAATTCACAGTAAAATAAGGATCAAAGCTATTATAATGGGAAGAACCATGTACATGGTGGAACTTTGAGGAGGGATGTTGTAAAAAAAGGAGGATGGAACGGATAGGGCATTGGCTAAATAAATGGGGCAATATTGCTGGCTATCGCAAATGGCCACTTGCTTATTTTCTCATATTTCAGCTGACATTAATGAACAAGTTTACTATATGTTGTTAATTTCTAACATCCTGAATATTGACAAGGCAGAAGCACAGGGTGTATTTATTAGTGTGGTGGCTTAGAGTGAGGACACAGGAAGTTGGAAAATGGAATAGAGAACAAATGTAATGGGATGATAATAGTGATAGCTCTGAGACAGGCTGGCTTGACACTTCTTAAATTTATGTACTGTATGTCATGTTGCCACATGGGTAAAATAGCTGAATCTATGGGTATTTATGGGTTGTGAAAGTTTTGGCTACAGTGAAAGGATTTTGTAAGTGTGACGACCAAATTTAACTCAAAATTAAATTTGTACAATGGCCAATAAATATATGAAAACATATTCCATATCCTTAGTCATCAGGGAAATGTAAATTAAAGCTATGTTTATATTTCATTACTCTTCAGTTGGAATGACAATTAAGAAAACAATAAATAAATAATAAGTACCATTGAGGATGTATTCAAAAGGGAGCCCTATACACAGCTGATTCAAACGTAAACAACGCCAGACACTGTGTGACTCAGTATGGAAGCTCTTTAAAACCAACCAACTAACTAACTAACTAACTAACTAACTAACTAACTAACTAACTAACTAACTAACTAACAGGATGCTCTGAAGCTCATGATCCCCCTGCCTCCACCTCCTACTTGCTAGGATTAGTCACATGTTATTTCTAAAGTATTTGACTCTTTTTTTCTTCCTTCCTTCCTTCCTTCCTTCCTTCCTTCCTTCCTTCCTTCCTTTCTTTTTCTTTCTTTCTTTCTTTCTTTCTTTCTTTCTTTCTTTCTTTCTTTCTTTCTTTCTTTCTTTCTTTCTTTCTAAGAAACCATAAAGATGCAATATAAATCCCCCTTAGCAAAATCTTTCTTTTTATCCTTCTTACTCTTTGTTCAGTGGGTGGGAAGCCAACAAGCATATCATCTCAGGCATCTCTCCTCTCAGGCATTTGCAGAACGAAACAATTTATTTCGCCCAAAGACTGTTACATGAGCACTCATAAGGTGCACTCTATCTAGACTTATGCTCCTGACTTGCATTTCTTGTTCCCCTACTGTTTGACTTCTTCCAATATGATGAAAGATGAAAAGCTAAAGTCAGAGACCCTAGCAGGGAGATTTCTGTTCTATTGTTTGCCGTAGAAGGGCACATTATATTTTTGCTTTTGCCGAGCGAGCAGCAAACTTTCCTTAATGAGTCTCTCAATCCATATGCCAGCCCCTACCATTAGCCAGAATTAGGACGGAGAAATCTGATCTGTAGTCTCTTTGGCTCAGAGAATGATCATGTCTCAGTCTTAGTCCTTCTGCTGCAAGCCCCATTTTATCCTCTCTATCAGTTTGCTATGATTCTGGGTTATTGTTATTAGAGTCTCTGATCTTAGTTTTTTTATATGAGACAGCTTAGAATGGATTGATACCCACACGGAATTTCAAACCCAAATCTCTTTAAAGGTCTGACATGAATGTATGTGGTGGTTTTGGGGATAGGGTTGCTCTACGGCTCTTGATTCTGAGATAGTAGGCAGGAGGTAAATAATAACATGTTCTTTCAGAGGAGGATGAAGGTTGATCCAGATGCATGCCTATGAGAAGGAGCAATGCAGTTCCGCTCAGGCGACGCAGGCAAATACATGCTTTTCCATTACTGTGTAGATGAGCAATGATACTAAAATGGCCACTGCCCACTATATAACCCTCTGTTCTGTCTGGTCTTCTAAGGTACTTTGACCACTAGCTGAACACAAATATTTTGACTATTTTATTTTCATACAGCAGTAGTCGGTTAGGTCTAACCATCAATTTAATGGCGCCAATGGTCATCAAAACAAAGAAAATTACACAGTAAGCCTGGCTCTCTTTTATAAAGGGAATAGCTTTCTTTTCATTGTGGTATAAAGCACGGAATTTCCCTCCCATACTTTTATAGCTGTCCTTCATGCAAGACAATGAGCCAAAAATGCAAGGATCATTTTATTTTTCAATAACTTTGCTTCCCATGGAATCACTTTTACTTTTCTAATGTTAATAGCCCAGAGTGATTCGAGGAAAAAAAAAATCACAGATTTTTACAAGAAGAAAAGAACATGCCTAGAGATGTTGATAAAAGATGTGTGCATATGAAAGGCATAGACACCATCATGGAGGTGAGGAAATATTTAACATGCTGGTGTATAGAAGCTTGCATTTAATGACTTCAAGATGCTCCATAATGATATTATTATGGAATAAGTAGTAAGATACCAGAGAAAGAACATATTTTCACAAAAATAGGAAAAATGTCACTGGATTCAGCTAGATATTTTCTTACTTCTTCTTTTTTAAAAAGATTTATTTATTTATTATATGTATAGTGTTCTGTCTGAATGAGGACACCAGATCTCATTATTGATGGTTGTGAGCCACCATGTGTTTGCTGAGAATTGCAGGACTTCTGGAAGAACAGCCAATACTGTTATCCTTTGAGCCATCTCTCTCCAGTCCTTCAGATATTTCAAGGGTAACTTATAGGATTAAGTTGTGCCAATAGAAAATTGATTTAAAATTTTATTGCCTGAACATTTCCATGGCACTAATCAATGTGTTGGGCAGGAAGGGGCCTAACTTATCAAAAGGAATGATTGGATCTGTTGTCAGTATTTGTTTTGGGGCACCTTTTAATCTAGAACATGAATTTGATTAAAAAATATTTATAATGAGATATTAGAGATAATAAATGTAAAGTACGAGCAGTCATAATGGAGCAGTTTAATTTAATTATCATAATAACTAAATATAAATATATTAATTTTTGAATATTTTAGTTTGTTCCCTGACTGTTTGATACACACACACACACACACACACACACACACACAAAATCTGTTTCTCTACCTACCGTCATCTATCTATCATTTATCTCATTCATCTATGTATGCCCATCTTAGAGAAGCATATTGACCCTTTTACATTTTTGAGGACCACCAAAATGTAAATCTTATAAATTCTTTCAATTTCTTTCTGCCTTGAAATGCTTGCTTATTTCTATTTATAGAAAGGTCCTCTGCACACCACCAAAGGAGAAACGTCAGCACCAACCAGGCTATAAATCCTTTGATCTACAGTGGTGTCCTACAAGATACACTAGTGCAATGATGGCACAAAGCTTGTGAGAATAACTGACCAATACCTGGTTTGATTTACGGCTGGCTGTAAGAGATAGAGCACACACCTGACATTGCTTGTGTGATCAAGAACCTGAGACTAGATAGCTCAGGAACATAGGATAACACCAAATATTACTGTTGTACTAAAAGAACAAGTAATAAAATGACTGTTAATCACACTCGGCTACACTCATAGATCAGTGACTTGCTCAGCCATCATCAGAGAAGCTTTCTCCTGCAGTAGATAAGTAAATACAGAGACCCATAGTCAGATATGAAGTGAATGAGAGACCTTGAAATACTCAGCCCTAAATAAGATATACTCATCAAATTCCTTCCCTCAGGGAACCCTGCAGAAGAGGAGGCAGAAGAATGTAAAAGCCAGAGAGGATGGAGGACACTGAAGACACAAGGCCATATAAACCAACAAGGCTGATATACATATGAACCCAGAGATTGAGACAGTTTACAAAGGACCTGTAAAGATCTGCATCAGATGGAGGTTCCTAGAGCTGAAAGGAGAAATAGACCCATATTATTGACCCAGAACGAATTTCAAACTGATACATTTGCAAATGAAAATTTAGTTGTCTTCAAGGGAGTCTCACAGGGGAAACAAACTATTCTAATGGTAGAATGCATGCCTAGCAGTAAGTAGATGGCGAACAGAAAACGAACTTAATGACATCTTTGGAAGTTCCTTGTCTTATAATGTCATTTCAGGCATTTAATTTTTTTATCTCATTTTTGTTTTTATGTTTTATGTTTATTTATTATTTGTATAGTTAGTGTGGGAACAGGTATGGACCGTATGTGTGTGGAGGTCAGAGGACAACTTGAAGGAAGTGGTTCTTATATCTGGGGTTTGAACTCAGGTTATTGGCTTTGGTAGAGAGTACTTAAACCTACTGAGCCATTTTGCTAATCCCTTATTGATACTTGAACCAATGATACTGTATTTTCGATACGATTTAATTAATCACAGTCTTTCTCCCCAAGACTTCTATATTCTGTATTACTACTTCTGTCGTTTTTTAAAAAATAAAAAAAAAAATCTTCACTTTACTTCACTTGAAGCTTGTGGTAAGTTAGTTTTCAAAAGTTTTAATAATAATTCGTTTGGTTTTATAAGTATAAGGCTAACTCAGAATCATATGAAAATCTTATTAGAAACACAAGCCCCATGTATGATCAGGGATTTTTTTTTATACATGCTAATCTGAAAGACTTGTTACTCCTGCATTGCAGATAGGGCAGTACTAGCTATTTTATATCTACATACAGAAACACACATATACACACATGTACAGAATCTGCATTAGTGAGCTTATCTATAAACGTGAGAAGAACAATTGGTTTTAAATTACTGAGGACAGTAAAGGTATCCTTTACAGATTTGCTAAGTTTCTACTTTGAAATTTTAACTTACTTTGATATCTCTAATACTGTCTGTATTCTGCGTCTTTAAAAGAAGAGAATATACGGTGCATAGATGAAAATGTGAATAAGTATTCTAGCACTCTGGAATAAATTAAATAGACAAATGAAAAGAAAACAAAAGAAAAAGGAAAATAAGGAAGGTGTTATGCAAGCAGCGAAAGAAAAAAAAAATAGTTACTCGTCCTACCCAGACATATAAAAACAACCATGTAACAGTAACACCATTGTTTTGGGGGTAACCAATAACTGTCTAATTGCTCTTAAGTCCCAGTCAATAGCAGGGAATTCATGCCTGGCACTGTAAACCTAGTCACCCACCAGAGGTTATTAGGTCATAGAACTTAGAGGAGAGCCTACTACTTCCATTTTCCTAGATCAGTATAATTTCTAGCTGTACCATAAATACTTACACTTATACCCATGGCTAAGTATATTTCTTGTTCAACACCAGATAAGCTCCTTTTTCAGTAGATAGTGGCTACTACAGAGATCCATAACTGATAAAAATGAGAAGTGACTGTGGGTGCTGAGATCTGATTGATACATCTATAATCCAATGCCTACACCCAAGTCTCAGGGAAAATCATAGAAGTGGAAGGAAAAAGATTGTAAGAGTCAGAGGACCAAGAAGCCTACATGAGACAGACTCTTTTAGATGTGATAACGTTTCTGCTCTTATTAAATCTCAACAATATGGTTGTCTAAAAATGTACTGCATACTGTCATTAACAGTTGACATGCCAGTGTGATAAAGGAAGCATCTCAATATCCCCACCCCATAAAAAGAGCTACAGGCAATCAATGGCTCCTGAAACAGGGAGAATCAGTCTTCTTCAGGGACAAATGTACTGATAGTGCCAAGCAGCCAACTTTAAATACATGTACATAAAAAACAACTCTCTCTCTCTCTCTCTCTCTCTCTCTCTCTCTCCCCTCCCTCCTTCCCTCCTTCCCTCCCTCCCTCCCTCCTTCCCTCCCTCCGTCCCTCCCTCCCTCCATTCCCCCTCCTCTCTCTCTGTGTGTGAATGTGTGTGTATGTGGTGTATCTTTTCATGAAATGATGCTGATAGAAGAAGAGGCTCTAAAATTGAGAGGGAATTGGGTGAATACAGGAAGAGTTAGGGTGAGGAGAAGAAAAAGTAGAAATGATGCGAGTATAGTATCCATGAATGAAATTCTCAAAAAACAGAGTGTTTACACTAAAGACATTCACTTTCATTGGAGGAGTAGTAGAAAGTGTTTATGATCAAGATAAAAATGTATATTTGTATGAGACTCAAATAATGAATAAAATATTATTAAAATTATATGTATTTATGATAAGAGACACAAAGACCCCATTCTCAAAGATCAGAATACACACACACAGTCAGTCTTGCTGGTATATCTTTTAATCCCAGTGCTGAAAAGACAGAGCAGGAGGATCTCTGTGAGTTCCAGGCCAACTAAGACTATATTGATACACACATATATAATAAGAGTATTAAAATAATCTATACTGAAGAGAAAAAAGTTTCTCTAAACATAAAATTTATTTTTTTAAATCCTCAAATTAATTTTTGAATATAGGTAATATTTAAAGTTAATTAAATTCCAGTTAAAATTGAATAATGAAAGCAGACTAGATTGCTCAATAGATAAATGTTCTTGCTGCCAAGACTAATGACCTGACTTCAATTCCTGAAACCCACATGGTAGAGATAACTGACTCTGGCAAATTATCCTCTGATCTGCACAGGCACAATATGGTTCTTGTACTCACCCTCCAAGAAATAAATAAAAAAGTTAAGACAATAAATTGGAGAACAAGATGAATTTGCTTTAAAAGCAACATCTCATAGCTAAAGCCAATTCACCTGCTCTGGGATTGCTCATGCCATTTAAAACATTTCAAGAACTTGTGTTTTGTAATTGAGTCTACAAGTCTTCCACATGCTATATGAGTAGATATGGGTAGCTTCTGTTCTGGATTATTTTTTCCAATATTATTTTTATTGTGAATACTCTTGAAAATTAGAAACAGTGTCTTCTTCTGAGGCAGAGATGAAATTTCTTGTCTAAAAAATGAAGATAATATTTCATTTTCAGGAAAAGTTTGAGCACATTAACTTTGCAGTCCATTGTAAATGCTTGAATTACCTTGCTCAAGACCATTTTGTGCCTAGCGTCTGCTTGGGCTACCCCACATCACTTGCAGAGACTTGAGGAACATGGAAAACTGATGTGAGCATGTGACTAATGCTGTGGCTTCATGAGTAATGGAGTCTGTTGACTTAGGCATCTTGGGTCTTCTGCCAACAGCTACGAAATGATAATGATTCTCTTATTAGGTTAAGAGTGGAATAAAACCTCAGGCCTTCTGCAATTGGCACTACTTTTTTGCTGCTTGTAGAAACATAGAGAGCCAAAGCACATAGCTTTTGTTTCTTCTCTGTATATTTCATGGAGAAGTTTTTTTTTTAAATAATACTCATAACTACCTGTCCTGCTCACAATACTATTCAATAAGTGTTTGCTATGTCCTAATGTGCTTTGCAAGGCTATACAGATCTGAGGATAAACCAAACGTGATTCTTGATCTCAGAATGCATCCAATAAATAGAAGAGGCAGGCATATAAACACATGTAACACATACATAGTGTTTGTTATAGAATGTGTCTAATAACAATAGGATTGAACAGAGGCTCAGTGAACACAGGGAAGAGTAGCTTTCTTAGTGCTGTTGAGAGGTCGGGAGAGAGTTCTTGGTGGATATGGCTATTGAATGCAGTTTGGACAGAGTGTTACAAATGATGCTAAGTGTAAGGAATCTTTCAGATATTTGACAATAAGAGCAAATATAGAGAAGCTTGAT
This sequence comes from Ondatra zibethicus, assembly GCA_004026605.1. Classification (NCBI taxonomy): domain Eukaryota; kingdom Metazoa; phylum Chordata; class Mammalia; order Rodentia; family Cricetidae; genus Ondatra; species Ondatra zibethicus. The sequence goes on along the minus strand of PVIU01010859.1, from coordinate 43,956 downwards.
CAAGTACAATGTGCAATCAAGACCTGACAGAAACTGGCATCACTACCGTGCCACATTCTTTGTGTGCAGTTGGAAGAAGAGGAAGCTGGTGCATACTTTTGTGGATACCCCAGGCAGCTCAGCTTTATGTTTGGTTGGGAAAAACATCTTTAAAATTCCATGTAAGTTAGAAAAAAATTCAATTCATGTGCAACTGAATTTCCTTTAAAAGAATCTATTACTGGAGAATTCCCAACAAGTGTCAAACATCCCACAGGTTTTAAATAGCATCTAAAAAGCTCTGGTGTTTAAAGCAGTCATTGGGATTATATTGGCATATTTAAATTCTTAGGCAATACTGCTAGAATCCAAAACTTTCTTCAATTCTGCCATCTGTGGTAGTATTAATCACTTATATATAAAAAAAAGGTCCCAATCTTTCTTTTATATTCTGCAAGTAGTCAGAGTTGGTCAAAAGAGATTGCTCTTGGAATAACCATGAGTGGGTTTGGACAGCCACAGAACTGCACTGATGTGTTTATTTATTTGTGTGGTGTTTAATATATAGCTTTACCCATCTCCAGGAGAAATGCATGTGCTGGGTTTGGTTTTGATGAATGAGGTGTGGCATGCAGATGGAGAAAAGGTAAATATCTTCCTCAAACAGAACTCAGTGGTTCATAAATTATTTATAAAACCCTTCAGTGTGCTGTTGCAGTGGTCAGAGCCAGTTTCTAATACAGAGACAAGAACTCTTTAATCACATTCTTTCCCTCTGCAGAAGGATTGGCATCTAGCACAGGGCTATAAACCAAGAACTGGATAGTTATTGTGACTGTAAATGGAAAGCTAGATTAAAATAGGGGTTGCTTATCATTTACTGACTTTGAGAGATGAGTGCCAATTCCATGAAACTGTGTCATAATAATCATGATATCCTAAATTTATCTAGTATTTTCCCCATCAAGTCCTTAAATTCATCTCAATCTATTAAAGCATTTTATATATCTTTTTAACAAATATGAATGAGCACACACTGTCTGTTTCCTAATCAGGAAAGTATCACCACCTCCCTGAGATAAATAAATTTACTTGTATGTGTGTGTAGACATGATGTAAAAATAAAGAGAGACAAAGAGGGGTGAGAAGGGATCAAAAGGGAGGAGGATGGGGGACAAGAATTTAATAGGAAGGAAAGATAACTAGCACATATGTTTGTCATATGCAAATATAGACTTAGATGTATACACATATACATAGGCACACACACATATGTGTAAGTATATGACATGAACACAGATGAAGCAATGTTTTAGAAGGAAGAAGAAAGCCTATGGAAGTTGGAAGTGTTGTGCCCGCATCACATGAACCCCCAAAAGAGACCACCACAGAGCGGGTATTCAAAGCAAATACACTGGGGTTTATTGAATACAAAGTAGCTCAGACTGTAATCCAACACACCAATGCAGTGGGTAGGGAAAAGTGGCCCCGAGCTCTCAGGGTAGGGGGTCTTTAAAGGGGAAAACCTCAAGCAGGGTGGCACAAGCCTTGGCACATCCTTTGAATTCATTGGTTAGGGTATAGGAGAATTTCAAAACAGCAACTGTCAGCGGGCAAGAATTTCAAAAAACAGTGGTTTTCAGATACCTGCAAGGACGTTTGAAGCAAACAGATGTAAACAGATGTTGTTTGGACACCCTGGTTGGGTCATTTTGACCAGTGCTGGTGCAGTTTCTTGGAAATATTTATGACTTTTCTGAGGGCACATTTGCCCCCCCCCATAGTTAGGCCCGATCTAAAATGAAGTTCTCTTTCAAAATGGAATTTGTTCTGCTCCTTCAGAAGAAGAAAACAAGGGAGGGAAACATGTGGGTATCTGTGAGTAAAGTCCTATTGCATACATGCATACATGGTTATAGTGAAATCTGTCAATTTTGTGTCCTAAATAAAAATCAATAAGACTTTTAAAATCATAAAATGCATCTTTAAAAAATAATGCTAGGCCACTAGTCACCATATAGTAACTGTACTTTTAATTAAAAAATGCAGTCAGCAATTACACTATAATTGGGTAATGTGCTAAGACTGAAAAAATTGTTAGTAATTAATTGTTTTCTTATAATAAGACAGTTATAAATAACAAAATTGTTACTTAACTTATATGATGGTGACATAGTTAATCTCTTCATAAAACTGGTTAAGTTTTATGTGTCATCATGTCACAGTTGGCACAATATTTAGGCTTTCAAATAGTATGTGTGAGAACAAACATCATTCTTTCTTAACAGGATCTGGTTTGATTGCTAAAATGGTTGGCAGTAAGTTGCTAGTACAAGCAAGAAATTTATGCAATATATTTTAACCTATGCTTAGATTCGCTCTTCTGTGGTTGGTGCATAGTGTGTATGCTGTGGACACATTTGTGTGTGAATGTGGGCTCTCAGGTGCCCCCCGTGTGTGTATGGAGGACAGTGGACCATCTCAGAGTCGATTCTCACCTTACCTGTTGTTTGAGACAAAGTTTCTTGCTTTTATGCAGTGGTGCCAAGCTAGCCTCGGCTTCGCCTGGACCGATAGGAGTACTGAAATTACAGACAACTATGCGTGGGGCCCAGCTTTGTTTGTGGACATCTGGACTCAGCTCTTCATTGCTTGTGTGGCAAACACTTTCGCTCACCCAGCCATCTCCCAGCCCTAGGCTCTACCATAAAAGGTTCATTTGAATGAACGCATGCACAGCCATTTAATCAATAAACACATATTGTTTTAATAGTTACAACAACCCTCTAAGATAGAGTTATTAACTACATAATCTCTACCCAAGGGAGAGCTTAAGATTTCCTTCCTCTAAAAGAGTAACAAGGAAAAGAAGTTCCTATGATTCGATGACATATAATCATTTTCCTATAGAGCAGGGAGTTGTAGGCTGTGGATAATGAGCAGAAGGTGAGGTTGCCTTCCCTTTGGAGACTTGAAATTTCATGGACTGGATCAATAGGAAGAGCTGGAGGCTGCCTCCTGCAGGAAAATCCTCTGCTATTGGAAGCCCTAGACACAGTCAGAGCTGGAGGCTTGCCTAGGGCAAAAGGCAGCCCGTGGTGTATGAGATAGATAAAAGGTAATAACTTTATCAGTTCCTTCAGGGCAGACATCTTATCTGTTTGTTGTAGGTATTGCTTACTAGCTGGCACTGACACAACTCCCAATAAATGTTTCTTGAATGCTTATGGGAACGAAAGCAACTTTCATGTTATTTTATTTAAAGACACCTATATACTAATGATGAAGCATCTTAAACCATATTTTCACTGATGTTTTTGAGTGAGTAATTTAGCACCTACATCTGAAAAACACATCTTTGTAATTCACTGATTCTTGGTACATAGTTTCGTTTCAATTTTAATTTAATTCAATTTAGTTTAGGTTTGAGCTTGTGGTGCATACTCGCACTTCTGGCTCCTCAGAGGCGGAGACAGAGGGACCGAATGTTCAAGGCTAGTCCCAACTACACAGTGAGTGCAAAGCTAATTTGAACAATTTAGTAAGACTCTATCTCAAGAATTTATAAAGGTCTGGGGATATAGCGCATGAACAGAGTGTATAAGTGCTTGCAAAGCCCGGGGTTCAATATTATTTTAATAATTAAATAAAATAAAAAACATAAATTTGTAGTTGACACAATGTTTTTACTCAAACTTAAGTGGTGATTCTGACTGCTCTTTTTTTTGGCAAAAAAATATTTAATTTTGTATCTAGAGAAAGTTTTGGTTGTCTCAGCTTTCAAGGGAAATTATATAGGGCACTTATCAGGGATACTGACACACATCCTACAGAATGCACACGGAGCCCCAGTGACAAAGAGTTAGCCAGTCATGATAGACAACATACTATTTTCCTAGGGAAGCTATCACAAGTTACCACCAGGCCGAGGCACTGAAATAGCAGAAATTTATTATCTTGAAGTTCTGGAAGCCATTATTCAAGTGTAACATGCTAAAAAGGCCAATGATGATCCCTTTAGGATTCAAAAGAGATTTTACTTAGTTTTTTTTTTTTCCTAGAAGAATTAGATGTTTAGCTTGTGGCTGCATGACTACAATCTCTGCTTTGGTTTTGGTCTTCCTATGATCACATCTGTCTTCTCTCACTATGCAGACAAGGCTGGCCTCAAACTCACTGAGATCTGCCTGTGTCTGTTTCCCAAGTGCTGGGATAAAAGGCATGTGCCACCAACGCCGGCAGCAAAGATCTCTTATTGCTGAACCATTCATTTATCCCCTTAGACTTTTAAAGAATATGTAGTTATTTTTTATAATAGTTCCTTTATAGGAGCTATGTTAATTATTCAGCAACTATTTCTTTTTCCTTGATGTTATAAGAAGTTTTGAAGAAATGTTTTATTTTTTTCAAATTTTACTTTATTTTGTCTTGTCTTGGGTTTTGTTTTATTTGCAACATAGGGTGTCTCTGCAGCTGAGGCTCATCTCTGACTCACCGTGCTCCTTGTTCGGCCTCCCCAGCACTGGGATTATAGGCTGTGCCAACGCATTCCTCTGTCTTGCTGCATTTTCATGAGAGGAACGTTGATTATGTTTATAGGCTTGTTTTGCTGTGGGTTCTTGAAACCGAAGACATTTTGTGGTCTAAACTGACCTTTCTGTGGTTTTTGAGAGTTGAAATAAAAAAAGTATCCTGTAGTTTTAAAGTGACACCTTTTGTTTCTCAGTCAGAAAGATAGGTATGTCACATTCTTATGTCATTTTTCCTTCATCGACACCGGCTGATAAGTGTGACTTAACTTCTCCAGATACTAATGTGTATCATGGATGTTACTTATACAGGCAGTGTCCATACTTTGTGCTATAAGACAACAATACCGTGTTTTCTATCGGCTTCTGATCCTGGAAAACCGGACTGTGCTACACCCGTCTTTCTGTTGACAGTCTTTCCTCCCACTACACTGCTGTTTTCTTTCCCAGTTTTTCAATCCAGGCACTCAATGATTGTACAGGAACTGCTCACCTTCCTTACAAGTTCTATTAGAGTTTTTAACATATACAGCCCACATGCCTCCCGTTTCACCTATCCTACAATTTGGCATAGTGAAGGCTCCAAGCTGCACCTTTTCCTACCATTTGACATTTGGTTTACCAATGTTGGCCCAGTAGTGTATGATTTGAGCAGTTCCTGTAGAAACAGCCTTCCCTTATCTTTGCACACTCCAAATCAGTTTGTGATGCCTTTCTCCTTGAATTAAAGTGTGATTTCATATAAAATCCCTGCATTGCACTTTCTCACTGCAGAATTTTATGGATACCATTTGTCGTAGGGTTGAATACTGCTGGACCACTGACCTTGTGATAACAGGTTCAATTTGATGTCACACCCACAGACACAGAGACTTTTACCCACTGCACATTGGGTTAGCTGTGAAGAAAAAGGTGGGTATCAATAGAGGACCTTTACTCAAGAGGATTAGAAAAACATACCCCTCAGAATGTGAGGGGCTTTCCAGACACTATTAAATCAGGAGGGCTCTGAGCTTGTGAAGAACTTAACCCACTGCTAGGGTTGAAATTTGAATACTCTTTCAGGGCTGGATGGCTGTCTTAGTTACCGCTTTATTGCTGTGAAGAGACATCATGACCACAGCAACTCTTTTTCTTTTTTTTATTGTTTTTATTGAGCTATATATTTTTTCCATTCCCCTCCCTTCTTCCCCCCTCTCCTACTACCCACTCCCATGATCCCCATGCTCCCAACTTACCCAGGAGATTTTGTCTTTTGCTACTTCCCATGTAGATTAGATCCATGTATGTCTCTCTTAAGGTCCTGTTTGTTGTCTAGGTTCTCTGGGACTGTGATTTGTAGACTGGGTTTTCTTTGCTTTATGTCTAAAAGCCACTTATGAGTGAGTATGTATCTATTTGTCTTTCTGGTTCTGGGTTACCTCACTCAATATGATGTTTCCTAGATCCATCCATTCTTATAAAAGAAAACATTTAATTGGGGATGACTTACAGTTTCAGAAGTTTAGTCCATTATTCTCATGGCAGGAAGCATGGCAGTGCGCAGGCAGACATGGTGCTGGAGAGGAGCTAAGAGTTCTATATCCAGATTGCCAGGCAGCAGGAAGAGATAATGCCTCATTAGGTGTGTCAAAGCCCACTCCTAGTTACAAACTTATTCCAACAAGGCCACACCTACTCCAATAAGTGCACACCTCCTAATAGTGTCACGCCTTATCAGCCAAGCATTCAAACACAGGAGTCAATGGGCACCATTCCTGTTCAAACCACCACAGTGACTGAGTCTTTAAGAGCTCTTGTATTAGAGGAAATGGGTTTCAGGGAACCTAATACCTTCTCCTGGTCTCTCCGTACAGCAAGCAGATAAACACTTAGAAGTAAAATAAATAAATCTTAAAAATGGATTTTTAAGAATATACTACTGGAAGGGAGTGGGATTGTGGGAAGCGGGTCCTTGTTGGAGGAAGTCGGTTTCTGGGGGCATGTCATTTGGAGACCATATCTTGCGTTACCTTCCCCTTCACAGTTCTGCTGCTTCCTACTTTCCAGGATCTGGGGGGTAAATCTCTCCCCTTTAGGTGAACTGAAACCTTACTCTAGTTTCCTCAGCCATCTGAGCAGTCGTGAAGTCAACACAGGCATTTCTTGATTTTCACGTCTTTTCTTCACATTCACATCTTCTTTCCCTTGAATATTTTAGTGTAGTGGTTGTTTTCCTATGTTCTGTGTGTGTGTGTGTATGTGTGTGTGCATGCGCCATTATTTTCTGTGTTGATATATTTCATTTTATCCAACAGGGCATGGTTATGCATGCCTGTCACTCCACCACTTGAAAGGCTGGGGCAGCAGGATACAAAGGCCAGTTCAGATACATAGGCAGATTTTGCTTTCAAAAAAGAAAGAAAGGCAGGACAGAAAAAAAGGAGGGAAAGAAGGAAGAAAAAAAGAAGGAAGGAAAGCAGAAAAATAGTAAAAGAAGGTCACAATGTTTGCTCAGTGATCACATATGCTCTTGAATGTTCCTTTTTAACTATTTGTTTTCTGTTGCTGTGCTGTTTCTTTAATGCTTTAATAGATTATAATAGATTCCAGCTCATTTTTTTAATATGGTTTCATTTTTTTTTTCTGTGCTAGCCTTTTGCTGTAAATAGAGAAAGTCCTTTCCCTGAGGGGTCAGATGAGTGATTAAGTCAGGAAGTCATCCAGAGCTCTGTCCGGGGAGCCAGCCATGCCTTTGCCCCAGCTTCTGAAGCCCCGTGCTGCTGTGTTTGATCAGGAGGCAAGTTCCGCTGTATTGGGAATAAGCAGCTTCCTCCAAATGTCCTGCATATATGGAATTCCATGGTTAACCTCACCTGCTTCTAGACTTTAACCCCGGACCAAGGAAAATTAGCAAGTAGTCTCTGCTGACCACTTTTGCTAGTGCAGAATGCAGCTCCCACTCCTTCCCAGAAGCAGCCATGCTCAGTGTGGCTGGTCTCTCACCCTTGGTGCCGGGTGGTTTTGTGTGTCACCTCATTCCTATTTTCATAAAGATGGAATTTTCTGTCTTAATTTTCTGTGGTCTCTGTTTGGGAAAGTCTAGCTTCATAGTGAAAACACAGCCTTTTGTCTTCTCTTTCCTTAATCTCTACTCTGTTATCTTCATTTTTTTCTTTGTGGCTGGGTGGAAATGGAGAGGACATGGTCAAAACTGAGGCTTTCAAAAGTTCTCTTATGTGTCCTGTTTTGTCCTTCATGATTGTCTGTATGCCTGTATGTAAGATGTGTAACATTCATGTAAAAAGACATGCAAAGTTAAATGGACATGAGTAGGTACATAGAAAGAAATACTATGTAAGAACTATACAGGTGAAGAAATTAAACACAGACAGTTACTGCTTACTGTCCAGTGGTTTAGTTTAATTTTTTTCCATTGTGATAGGGTGAAAGTTACTTACACAAATTATGAATTTTCTATACAGTATTTAAGAGATTACAGAAAATATCTAATACCTTTTTAGATAGATAGGTGATTTGGCTCAAGTTTGGACTAATGTAATTATACCTAGCACATTTAAAATTGGTGAGCCTATGGTTTGAGGTTTTATAGATTACGTGTACAAGAAAACATTTACTTTTGAAGGGCTAGGGAATGGTTCATTTGGTATATCATTGATTCTCAAGCATAGGGAGATAATTCAGATCCCTAACACCAATGTAAAAAAACTGGGTGTGGCCATGCATACCTATAATTTAACTTGCTGGAGTGGGTTTGCTAGCAGCCTGTCTAGCCAAGTGTTGAACTTCAGGTTCAGTGAGAGATTCTGTTTGAAAACACAATAAGGTAGAGGAAAACAGCAAATGTCAGTTTCCCACATCTCCATGCTTGCACACACACATGGATGATAATGTCATCACAAATATGCAGAGCATTGTTGGGTTATATTTTTAATTAGTGGTGGATTTGCTAGGATATACCCCATCAGTACTCACCAAGAATTTGCATTGCCAACATCTCAGAAACTTCCTAGATGTCTGTTTTTCCCGTTCTTCACAGACCCTCCAGTCCTCACATCCTAATAACAGAAACTTTCCTCCCTTCAGTGCTGTCAGTTCTTAATTATGTTTACAATTTTCCTATCCACATTTTCATGGCTTCAGATGACTCCTCTCCTAATTATCTTTTTCTTGTTTTAGGGCTCCTTGTGTCTGCAAGCATATTATAAGTAGGCTTAGAAATATCACCTCTTTCTGCAGCTCCTCCTTGGTACACTTCAATTTGCTAGATTGATTTTATTCCATCAATATTAAATGCTTGTCTCTTGTGCCTTTCCTTACCACACTGATGGTAAACCTTGGGCCCAGTGAGGAAGAGGCTTCCTTCTATCGCTCACGATACAGAACACTGTCAAGGAGTCCCACTTTTCATGTCACGCTCACCTAATTCACCATGGACTCTTGGAAACAATAGGAAAATTAAAACAGGAGCTCTTCTCACAATGCAGCCTGGAGGCCATGACAGACTCAGGCCATGTAACGCACTCCAGCTGCTGCCTGGGATGCAAGGATTTTCTCTATCATGGGGTCACTGCGTCCTGAAAGAACCTAAGGCCAACGTTGCACCAAGGCTTGTGGTGCTTATCAAGAGTTATCCAACTGGTGCTTATATGCATTTTCACGTTACTGACACGTCTTTTTCTTTATTTTCCATGTCATGTAGACACCATCCCTTCCAAATATTCCATGGTACATTTAGACTTCCCTCCTTTCCTGTCTTACTTGGTAAAAGGTACTCTATTTTTATGACCTGAAGAGCAACCAAATGAGCTCAGAGACTCTTACATTTTGAGATTTACCCATGACCAGGAGGCGCTTCTTTCTTTTTGAAGCTTTTGTTCTGCTGGTCTACTTTATTGCTTCCAATTAATGAAATCTAATTCTAAAGCCAGGGACTCCTGAGGTGCTGGCCAGTAGCACTTTCTGTCCCACTGTTATCTCCAATTCTGTCCGTTCAACCTTCCTTCATGGGGACATCTCAGGCTAAAGTTATTACCTCACATCATGTTGCCTTCCTCGCTCCTTTGTACTCATTTTGTCCAGTGTGGGTAATTCAAAGGTAAATTGTTTCAGTCATAAATCCCAACTTCTTACTCACTGAATACTCTGTAATCTGCTTTGTGTAATCAACAGTCCCTTTTAGGGGCCCATTCACAGCCACAAGTATCAGAGAAAATACTTCTGCAGTGTTCACAGACTCTCAGAGCCCTTGGACATGAGCTTCAAGGAGACTAGTGACAGAAGTTATTTTCTCCTCTTTGTTCAAATGTTTTTGGGTTTCCTAATTAAATGGTATTACTGAAGGCACAACATCATTTCCCTACTCTACCTTTTAAAGGTTTGGCTATATATTTTAGGTTGGAAATGATGTCTTTTTCATCTGACTATAGTTCTTCCACTACCAGCATCCTTTCCTGGGGATCCTCTTAGCAAACACTTTACTGTAGAAAGAGCAGATTGCTCTGGGTGTCAACATGGACCTGACTCCTGCCAGTTGTCCCGTTTTAGAACACTAGCAAACTTCCTTCTTGTCTTTAACTCTAAGAGAGGGATTTTGTCTGCAAGAGGCCTCAAAGGGAATGACTAAGGACTTTGCCTAAAAATTTGGTAGATGTGAATTTTTCCATAAAGAAGGATCCAGTTTACCATCTGTTTAGATGCTACTGTCTGCCAGGGCATGCTGGGGTTGTGTGCTCTGTAATTTAGTTTTGCTCTTGTGCATTTGTGTTGATGAAACATTTCCAGGAGATGTGAAAAGATTTCTCAAAATGAGATTTGTCTGGCTTATGTACTTTTGCAACTGTTTTGACTCTTAAGAAAAATAAAGAGGACTGGAGAGGTAGATCAGTTAGTAATGGCACCTGTCACCAACCCTGATAACTTGAGCTCCATTTTGGGATGCCACATGGTAAAAGAAGACACGTGACTCCTCAAAACTGTTCTGCTGACCTTCACATATGTGTTTCAGCATGTACCAACAATTAAATAAATAAATAAAAATATAACATTTTAGAAAAAGAAAGAAAATAAACGTTATATAATATATATAAACATTATATATGTATACATAATTTGAAAATGAATTTACTCTTCCTCTTAGATATGCATTAATGAGAGCAACCTCCAAATATACCATGTGTGATTTCCAAGAATGACATGAGAGGGAAGCAGAAAAATTCGGCAGAAATCTGGAATAACTATTCCCCTGTTCCCCAATACCTCAAGCCATCAACCCTTGAAATTTTCAAGTAGTTCAGTTGGTGTTGAATGTCGGATCATGACCAATTCCACTACATATTCTATGGCAAAGTGTATCTCTTTTTCAAGGTTTAGGATACCAAGTGATATCTTAAAATCTTCAGGGACAGTGTGATGAAATTAAAGATCATCTTTGGATCATCAAAACCTTTATCAAATTTGAGGAACGAACAGTCGATATGAAGACAGTTTGTGGGAGAACTAGGTAGACGGCTAAGTCGGGAAAGTGCCAGCTGCCGAAACTAGAAAACCTTAGTTTAGATGGGCAGGATCCACAAGAGGAGGAGTGCAGTGGCACACAGCTGTAACTCTAGTCCTGAGTGGGTAGATATTGATGCATCCAAGATGACAGATTCTATGTCGAAAACTAAGGCACCATGCCATAGAGTGTTTGCTGAGGTTTCTGTCCCACCCAGTCCTACAACCATTAAGTCCCAAAGAAACAAGCAGAGGTCTACATTAGCTATAAACTGACTGGCCCATTAGCTCAGGCTTCTTATTAACTAATTCTTATAACTTACATTAGCCTATAATTCTTGTCTGAGTTAGCCACGTGACTTGATACCTTTTTTTTGGCAAGGCAGTCACATCTTGCATCCTCTGTGTCTGGGTCATGACTGCAGACTGAAACTTCCTTCTTCCCAGAATTCTCATGGCCTCACCTCTACTTCCTGCCTGGTCACCCTGCCTATACTTTCTGCCTGGCTACTGGGCAATCAGTGTCGATTAAAAATAATACAAGTGACAGGACAAACAATCATTGTCCCACAGCAATATAGGAAGAGACCTCTGGCTTTTACATTCCACATATGTGCACCCACATGAGTACATGTGCACCTTGTAAACACACATGCATAATATGACACACACATAGAGTGGTGGCAGAGATGAGAGAGAGAGATGATTTCTCAATAGAATAATATGAGACATTTTCCAGATATACCTTTATCTCTAAAATGTGCTTTGTTCCTTAGGATGAGTACTGCATGGTGTGACACATGCCTGTCATCCAGGCCACCAACTGAGACTGTAGACTTAGAACAGAGGATTGGAAGTTACAGGGAAACCTAGGCCACATAGCAAATTCCAGGCCAGCTTGGGCTAAATAGTAAGTTATGGGTTAGCCTGGGATAATAGCAAGTACTACAAAGTGAGAGTCTGTCTCAAAAACATCAATTAGTCAGTTAACTAATTAAGAAATTTAAGCCAAATAGACTAAAGACAGAAAAAATACTTCAACATAAAACATAATCCGTCTGTGAGCCACAGAATCTCTTAAAAGCAGCTTTATTACTATCATTTTTATTATTTAAAACAATTTTTAAATTAAAGATATTTTGATTATATTCTGGAGAGATGGCTCAGCCACTGGAAGGCTAGGCTCATAGCCAAAAATAAAATAATAGCTATAGCATCTTTAAACCAAATCTCTTCAGAAAACATTCATTTTAATTGTTAGTATTTTAGAATGCTCTGATCTTTGATATTTGATGAACTTAATTTTTTTCCTTAACTCTGGTGCTTGTCTTTAATCTGGGCATGTATTAAAAAACTATGTTCAAAATTTACACATTTGGCAATATGTATAAAATCACACATACATATGTGTAGCAACAGTTAAAGAGTTTGAAAAGGAGCAAGGGAGGGGAACATGGGAGGTTTAGAGGGAGGAAACTGAAGGAGGGACAATTTGATTGTGTTATAATCCCAAAAATCTCTTAAAATTAAGGTAAAATAGTAAATCAAATCATTATATGGCCTTTTTGTAACATACAGTTTTCTGTGGTTGATGCTTGGTTTAATGTCTTGCTGTATTCTGTGAAAAGTACTGAGGGTTTTCTGAAAACTTTTCTGCCATGTACACCAACTTCTTGGAGATAACTCTGTTTTTTATAGTTCATTCCTTTGCACCAGTATTTGCCTCCCTGTCTTCTTCAGAAAAGCTGGCTACATCTTGGGCACACACTAAGATTTATTGTCTTTGAACTGCCACTTAGTCTCAGTTGCCCGCACTCATTAATCAGTCTGACTTCCTGACTAAGGTGCTATCTGCAATGTGTGCTTCTATCAGATAGGCTGTGGCTAAAGTCCATCCATTATTTCTAGAGTTGAGTCTCCCTTCACTGTCTTGGATTAATCATGCTGGCAAATATCTAAGGAGTAGTTAGCCTTGAGGGGTTTTATAAGGGAAGGAGTCAAATGAGTTTGGATGATCAACTCAATAATTCAGATGAAATCTGTAAACACACCAGGTATAATTCACAACCCCTAGGCATTGCAGAACTGTAAGTTTTCAATGGAGAAGTTTGCCTACTTGGATGTTGTGCTTACATTGTGAAAAGCCAAAACAGACCTCCTGATACTCAATGTATCCCTTCGGGAAAACAAAGGCCATGCTTACATAGATAATTCACCTCCATGGCCTATGGTTCATTGATTCTGACATCCAATTAAATTGATCAGCCCCAATGATCACTAAAGCAATTGTTGGCCAAACATTACTAGAAAAATAAGCTTGGTTTAAATTTTTGATTTATTTTCTGGCTTCTACCCAAAATTGGGAACAAATAAGAAATTTGTTTTAAAGTGGAAATTATATACAACTCTGGTTCATAATTTATAATGACATATTAACTACTGTGTGTTTGCTTTTATCTTTTGCTTGTCTCATATTAATTTCAGGGACTTTTCTATATTTATACGACATTCATTTTTACTAGTGTTTTCTTTCAACAAATGCTGCTGTATTTAATTGTCCTTATGAAAGGAAAAAAATGTCGTTTTTTTGTACTCCAATGCTTTTGTTAAAAATCAAACTTTGTTCAATCAAACATGGTTTGAAAAACCCATAATACATAACTTAGAAATACATAATACATAACTTATCTGATTGAAATAGTTTCAATCGATTTTTGGCATGAGTATTTCAAAACAGCAAATCAATATTTTCTATCAAATTCTAATGATATATATATATGAGAAAGTTCTTTAAAAGAATAATAAGATAAAAGGGAAAATGTCACTAAAGTTAATGATGACTACATATTTTGGTTGACCTCAAATTGGAAAGGAGTTCTGGTAGTTAAATTCAAGTAGTTAGGGTAAATATAAAAGGAAGAATTTAAACTTTTCTCAAATTAATTATTTCTCAGTATTAATAAAACCACAAGCTAATTCACAGACACTTTTATCTTAACATTTTATGAGTGAAGAAAAAAGCAAGAAGCAGGTTCATTTTTTTTTGTCTATGTTCCTCAATAGCATTGTTTCATAGTAGCCAACATACATTTTAAAATATAAGACATAAAGTTTCTGGGATAATTGTTATTAAAATCACTATGGGACAGGACAGCACTATATGCTTCTTGTCCTACTGACTTTCTTCACTTTCTGATTTGGTAGAGAAGGGGATTTAGTAAAAGTTTTGTGCATATAGCAGATATTAGCATAAATTGCCAGGGGACAGGAGGTATTTAAGTTAATAAAGTGCTTGCATTGCAAGCATAAGGACTTGGATTTGATCCCCAAAACCCAAGAAGAAGCAACTGGCCAGAGTCATCCACACTTTCAATCCCACTGAGGGAGACAGATACAAGCAGATCCCAAAGATGGTCAGCCACCTTACCTCTTTGCCAAGTGTCAGGTCAGTCAGGGACTTGGTCTCAAATAATAAGGTGGAAAACTTCTGATGAACAATATGTAAGGTTGCCCTCTACACCCATACATGCTCATGTGTACCAGCACATACAAATGTATGTGTGGGCATGCATGCACGCACACACACACACACTCACACACACACAATCAGATTAAATTTCAGTTGAATGAAATGACATTTTTACATTTTGTGTATTGCTTTCACCAGATTATAGAACATCAGTACCATGTAATTCAGTTTCCTTTAAATTTAGTCATCCTCTTTGTCCAAGGCCAAATCTGGGTCTTTTGTTTGATTTTTGAGACTGAGTTCATGCTAGCCTTGACCATGCAATCCTCCATATCCCAGGATGTTGCTATAGGAATGAATTTCACACTTGGCTGAATCTAAATTCTTAAAGACATTTCTTAAGCTAGAAACGGAGTTGGAGAGACTTCTGATCATCTCTCCATGATGGCATCTGCGGAAATATGTACCATTCCTCTGATCTCTTTAGTTCCCAGGTCTTAACTATACCTTACTTTCATAAACTGGGAGTTTCAGCTCTTATACGTAAATGAGGAGAGGGAAGTCTTGACAACAGTAGACAGCAGTAAAACTTTTCTAAGCACTCAACCAACAAAAACTAATTAAAAATTGAACATGTAATGAATTGTGCAATCTGCCAGTGCTTGCCTATGTTATATTGCATAACTCCAGTGAAGATGGACACTTCAAAGAAATCCCACACTAGCTCAGAATTGAGAACAATAGAGGGTTATTTATTTAGGGGTAGACTCACAAATCAACATCCTCTACTGGAACAGAAAACAACAACCGAATCCCGCAGCCAGAAAAGAGGCCGGATGCATGCTTTACATCAGCATAAATAGTAAAAGAGGCCATACCCAAGTGGATGGGTAACTTAAAGGCTACTGGCAGTAGGAATTCCTACAGGACTCCAGTGTAGATTTGGTTTAGAACACACAGCACACATACTGTGCACTGAATAGACCACTGTTACATAAAGACTCATGGAGCGTTTTCTCTGCTTTTACTGAAATGCTTTCCTTTTCCTTTGGAAGTTAATATTACAAAGCTTCCCACACATGCACGCATGTGCACACCTACACACAAATCAAATATGTAAACAAAACCGATTAATAAAAATATTTTAAGATTTTTAGAAGAAATGGAATAACTGACACTCTTACATGGAGTTCCTTTCGTAGCTATCTCTGATCAGAACTGTGTTGACATTTGGTAGTTTGACCACTTTCATTATGTGGCCTTTATAAAAACATATACTTAAGGGAGACCAAAGGGATTTGTTAAATGAGTAAAGCCATGAATGAGAGATTAGAAGGTAAGAAGTTGCATGTTTCATTGACAGTTTAACATGCCACCAATAATTGTCCTAACTTTTACTATTTAAGCTTCAGTGTGTCAGAAGAGAAGAAATAGGACTCATGCAGAGGATTTCATGAAGTGTCATACATTGAAGTCGCTGGTTAATTCAAAAATATGATGGTAAAGACTGAAAGGGGTGCTCTAATGTTTGTATGCAAAGAATTCATACACAGGTCTTCAACCAGAAGTAGAAGGAGTCTGTCTCTAAAGATGTTGAACAGAAGAAACTCTTCTAATGTTGAGGATGGTTGCTTAATTTAATTTCAAATACTTGTACATGGCTCTACTGCTTATCATACCATCTGTCTATCTATTTATCCATCCATCTATCATCTCTGTCTTTGTACCAATCTTCAATCTCTATATCATCTACCTATCATTTATTTGTGCATCATCTATTATCATTGTTTTTATCAATTGCCTATTATTAATCAAGTATATATCGATCAATCGTTTATCTATGTCTATCTTCCAATCTACCTGCCAGAGTCATTCTTATTCTTGAAATTATTTTATAGGCAAAGCTGTCTAATCAGAAGCACTATTAACTAAGTCCTCATAGACTGCATCCTGAAGCTAATTTATAAACAAGTCTAATGATTTTAAAACATGCAAAGTAAAGTTATGATAAGATTATTAATGAAAAGCAAGGTAGAGTTTTCTTGTTTTTGTCTGTTTGTTTGACACATGGTTTCACTATGTACTTCAGACTGATCTTACATTTCCATTGTCTTGCTTCAGATTTCCAAGGGCTAATATTATTATCATTTATTAACTCTGTAGCCAGTAGACCTTCATTATTTGAAGTAGAAGACTCAGACTTAAAAAACAAATATCTTAAAAGCACATGTAATATTAAAAAATAACAGAAATTATGGACAGAGTTGAAGGACTCTGAATACACTGTTATATTCTTTTGTCCCTCTCAAATATATTACTTCCTCCCTAAACCGCAAGAGACAGTTGTTTTGAGTAGAGATCATGATTTATTAGATGAGACACACAGAATTTCAAAATTAAGCTAAATTTTTTCATTTCATATGTAAAAAACGAGATTTGAGAAATTGACGAAACTCAACAGACGGGTCAAAGTCATGGCTTAGCACTTATAGGACTTGTTATGCAAGCATGAGGACCATATTTCAGCTTCCCAGAAGTCATGTAATTACCAGGTGGGCATGCCAGCCTTCCTGCAATTCAAGTCTCAAAGCAGAGATAGGAACCCTGGCACAAGTGGCTGGTGTGACTAGCTGTATGGGTAAGCCTGGGTTTGATTAAGAGAACCTGCCTGAAAAGAAGAGGGTGGACTGATGTGGGAGTCCCCTCTGTGTGCTGTGATTACCATTAATGAATTAAGAAACTGCTTTGGACTTATAGCAAGGCAGAACTTAGGTAGGCAGGGAAAGCTAGTCTGAATGCTGGGAGAAAGAAGGGTGGAGCCAGAGGGAAGCCATGGAGCCGCCACTGAAGACAGATGTGCTAAAACTTTGCTGGTAGGCCACGACCTCATGGTGATGTACAGATTAATAAAAATGGGTTAAATTAATATGTAAGAGTTAGACAATAAAAAGCTAGAGCTAGTGGGCCAAGCAGTGATTTAATTAATATAGTTTCTGTGTGAATATTTTGGGTCTAAGCGGCCGCGAACCAACAAACAGTTTACTCCTTCCAACAGTGGAAGATTCTTGACATAAATCTAAAGCCTCCATATGTCCCCTACATGTGTGCACCTGCACATAGGAAAGCACACATATGCACATGCATGCACACCATGTACAGCAACTAGTGAAAAGAAGAAAAAAATCCTCAAAGATATAAAGATAGTACCTGTGAAAGGGAAAGAATGTCTTTTGTTATCTCACTGTTTTTCATCTAGTCACACTTCTGAATGTTTAAAAATTACAGGAACAATGGAATCCAGTGCTTTGTGTTAAACAGTCTTTGCCTTGAGGTGTTTCCTACATAGAGCAAAATGTGATGAAGAACTGGGAAAAGCAGACCCATACCTTGGAGATTGGAGATGAGGAGATAAGAGCAACAAGAGGGATGAGATAGAACCAGGATGGATGCACAGGGGTATGCATTCTAAGGTCTCTCCCCTGGCCTTCAATCCATACAAAGAAGAGATCAAGTAGAGTCCAGTATATGAAGGTGATGCAATGGGAAGAGGGCACTGTTAATTGGAGGCTTTTGAGAATCTCCTCTCAGGTCTCCACTAAATAGATTGGACCATACAGGTAAGGAAGAGGGGATGAATGGATGGCTTTCTTATTTATCATCTTTTAACTCATGTGGTGAACAAGGATACATGCTTTATGTATGATAACTCATTTTATCTTTATAGTGTTCTAAAGTGAACAATAATTTTAAATTTTAACGAGAAGATTGAGGTACAGAGACTCTGGAGGACTTGCTCCAGATCTCCATTAGTAAGTGAAGGAAAAGGGCTCCTCTTGAAATTCAGTGAAGGATCTCAGGCCCTCGAGTTCTAGATTCTATAGATTAATTGATCATGCAGTTGGTGCAAAGCAAAGCTGTGGCATCAGTAGAAACAAAGGTTGCATTTTTGTATTTAATCCCAGTTGCAACCGCATTAGATATACTTACTTACAAAATGCTGTTTTATGGATAAAGCCTTATCACAAATTTAAAGTTTAAACTGGAGCTGAACATTAAAAATGGATGTATTTGGTAACCACAAAGCTTTTATTGTGCAGCAAAACCACTAAGATGTTTTGTTTTCCTAAAGATGTCTACTTTCTTTTATTTCCAAAGATTTAGGTCAAGGTTCTTCAAGTCCTCAGAAATGTAACTCCATTCTGTAGAAATGAGAAAGTGATTCATCTAAGTTTTCATAGATGCTCAGTGTTGTGATTTAATTTCTGGATGAATCTAGCCAAATTTTCCATTCATAGAATCATAAGCCAAAAACTGTATGGCATATTAAATCAGCAAAGTTGGGTGATATCTTAGACAGCAAAAGGTAATGGTCAAGTATTTAACCAATTCAATTCAAATAACTACTTATAATAGATATTTTTATTTTTATAATTTTAAATTTATTTGTTTATTTTACATCCCAAATGCAGTTTCCCCTCCCTTCTCTCTCCCAGTCACTCCTCCAACCTCTCTTCTACCATGCCCCCAATCCACCTAATCTTTGAACTACTGCAACTTGATATGACATGTTTTGTTGATATCTGTAGAGGCCTGCCTTTTCATGAAAAGAAACGTCTATTTTTCTTAATCTTATACACAGGTTTTGTAATTTTCCTGGGTTTGAAATACTTCATAGAGAAAATAGTTGTTATGTAAGTCAAAAAAATGATTATGCCTCACCTTTTATATACAATTATAAATACAATTAATTTTGATACAATTATTCTCGGCTTAGCATATTTAGAAGTCTAGTATGACCTGTATCATACTTTAACTATATCTAAGTAGTTGGCCACCACTGCATTTCAGGTAGATAGCTATTGGCTAGTCATGCATCTATCATATACATCTACCAACTCCAAGCAATAAGAAAGACATTTATTTCTTATTATACAAAATGAATGCATATTATAAAATTGAAATCTGTTATGCCCATTATAAAATATAATGATTGTTTTCATTCCAGCAACTGGTTAAACATTTACAAAACCTATTGCTTTGTATTGAACTTGAGTTTGCTAAGGGAGGGAGCTAACTTTTACCCAGTGATATTTGAGTAGATAGGCTGGCAAGGCCAGTGACTGCTCATCACAGTTGATAAAAGTTAAAAAAAAAAAGGAAAAGCCAATGAATTGCTTTTTACTGCAGGAGACATTTTTGCTTTATATGCCAACAAAGAGTTGCAATGCCATAAGTGGTTGAGGACTGAATTGTTAAGCACTTATTTTTATCACAACAGAATGCTAATGCCAGTGCTTGATTGCAACAAGCAATACAATTGCATGAATTTGGACTGCAAAGCAACCAGGCTTTTATATTCATTAGAAAAGTTATTGATCCTGGAAGGTTCCCACTAACAAAACTTCACTATTTTCTTAGGCCTGTTATATGGACACAGACAGCTTATTTGATCAATGGTATTGAACATAAGGAAAAGCATTCATTGCTTCTAATCTCCTCCTGTCTAGACTGCATAGCTACTGGCAGAAACATGAAGAGTACATGCGGGTTCTATGCTGGGCAGTGTCAGTACTGTCATGCACAATAGATATGCCTTCTTGGGTTTCATAGAGCTTACATACAACATTTGTTAATTAAATTACATTTTTTTCTGATAAAACATATTAGAAATAAACTCACATAAATCTAAAGTTTTAAAATAACGTGGTTGCATACGTAAAAAACACACTAGGCTATTATTTTGCTATAAATTGCCTTCCTTTAACACAATCACCCATAAATGACAGAAGTTATTTCCGCTAAAGGCTGCTTGAATCCTATTCAAATCAGTGTCTTGTCTGTTAAAGAAAAAGTCCCCATAGTTTCTGCAAAATCATTTAACTTCAATCAAGAATATCATTTTTAATTGTTTAATGGAAAGAAATTCTCATAAGTTTAACAAATCAAGATGAAAATCTTAGTTACTTAAATTTTGTTTTGAGACAGGATCTTACTGTGTAGCTGTGGCTATCCTGGAACTCCATATGCAGAAAAGGCTGAGCTGCCTTTGCCTCCCAAGTGATTGAATGAGAAGTGCGCGCCACCTAAGCCTGGATTGTTTTTACATTCATTAATTATTTTTTTACAACACTGATACAACTGTTATTTATTTATTTAATTATTGAACATTTCTATTAGTTCTTTGAGAATGTTTAAACTGTGTTTTGACCTTCTCTCTGAGATCTCTTTGCAAATCCACCTCTCCTTCCTCACCCCCATTTTGTCTTGTTTTAACCCATCTAGAACAAATTGTGTTGCTCAAATATTCTGGAATATGTGGCTTTCCAAAGTTTCCCAGGCGCTACACTTAGAGAAAACAGTAGCTCCATTGCCGTGTGTGTGTGTGTGTGTGTGTGTGTGTGTGTGTGTGTGTGTTTACGCTCAGCCGCCATCTCCATGCTAGAATTTTGTCTGATTTGAGCTTGCAGCTGTCTTGTACATGCCGTCACAACTGCTATGACTGTGTACGTGCAGTTGCTCTCCTGTTGGTTCCTGTCAACACATCAGTGCCCCTTTCCTACCTTTGGGAGTATCTTGCCATTCTCGTCATTGTTGTGCCCGCCAACCTTTACACTGGAAAGGACTATTGCACCCTTTCCTGCCTTAGAAGCTTGCATAGTTTTCACTGCTATGAACATTAGTTCACAGGGAGGGGGCTTTCAGCTTAATTCCTCCAAGTCCTGTGTCTCAAGTGTTTGTGGTATCTTCTGCAATAAAGACTTACCTTCAAATTGTGGATGACGATGAAAGCAACAGCAATATCATATATTGTCTTGGGAGTCTCGTGGACTCCCTTCACCAAAACCTCAAAAAGTGGTTTCTCCTGATTGTTACTGGGAATTTCGTTAGTCTATGGTTCTTGAAGGGAACATTATTGCCCCAAGTTGTGTAACTCCATTTTAAAATACTTATGTAACACAGATACACTTTATATACTATATGTAATTTTAGATAAACAAGAGATGATGATTCTCTGTGATGTTTTTCAAACACCCTTAGTGTTATTACTTCTTTATGCCCCCTCCCTTTGCATTACCTTGCTCCTCTCCTAGGAACCCCTCTGCATTTTTCCCTTCATAGTGCTTGTGTGCTTCTAATATCTGCTCAAAAACTGCTTTCTCACTTTCACCATGGTACCGTTTTACTCTCCTGGTAAGCCACTATAGTTTGTAAGTGCGTTCTACATACCCACAGATAAATGTCGTTCTCAATGCACAACAAAAATACCTTATTTCTCATCAGACTACACAGATTCAGAACTAGTTAAACTGTGGAGAAAAACTAAGTATAAGATGCTCAGCCCCCATCGATACAACTACAACATAATATCTCTACACCTAAGGTTAAGGGAACATCAGAGATAGTGTTTTCTATTTATGACAAGGAAACTGCACCCGGGAAATCTCAAAAATATGGTTGTCTAAGTAAGACATGTACAGCAATGACAGCACCAGTTGACATGCCTCCATGGTTGGGGGAAAATCTCACAAAGCCCCACCCTAGATGAAGTACCACACATAGGCAATGACGGCTTCTGAGAAACGGCAAATCAGTCCTCTTCAGGCATAAACTCCACAATATGTTATCAAATCTTAATTGGTTACCCCTAATCACATATGCATACAACTAACACTAAATACATATATGTTATTATAATATAATTGCAAATATAGATATTATGATACATGTAAATGATTTTAAACATAAATTATATGTAACAATAATCAAGAAAAGAAAACACTGTGAATTTGAGAGGGAGTGGACTTGGGAGATGGGAACAGTGGGAGTAATGTAAGTACAGTACTCATGTATGAAATTCTCAAGGAACAGCTAAATAAAAATAGAGGTATGCATACAGTGTCAGCCCTAAATTAAAATCATTTAATTCCTTTCACCTCAAATTTGATGTCTTTAGATAGCTTTATTTTCCATCACCCATTTTGGAACATTTTTATAAATGTCACGCTTTGAAATTGTAGGTGAAATTTTCACAACCCACAAATTAAACAGTGTTAATCATATTCCACAAAGTTTTAGCCTCCTGTCTCCTCTGTCTGCCCTCATGTTTCAGATCTTATAGCGTCCATTTCCTTCATTTAGAAACACACCTTTCAGGAATTATTTTATTGAGGGGCAATATTTAGAAGCAGACTCATCTGCCTACTTATTTATTGTTATTTTGTCCTCATTCTTCAAAGGTATTTTAGCTGTGTAAACAATTCTAGGTTGACTATTATTTTTGCTAAGCATCATGAGCACATTCCACTATGTTCCTGCTTTGTTCATTTATTTTTATGGGTAAGCCAGCTGTCATTTTAACTACACCTTGGTAGGATTTGTGCCTGTTTACTTAGGTCCCTGTGAGCATTACAGGCTTAAGTCTACTCCATATTGTAATTTGGGGTTTGGGAGTTGAGGTCTGCACAAACACAATGGATTCAGGCTTCAAGCCAAGGGCAAGCTACTAAACATTCAATTAGCAGGGGCAATGTTTATATTTTTATTCTACTGTCATCCATTTTTCTGGGTTTTGGCTTTTTGAAAATGGTCTCAGATCAACTGTAGTCTACACAGTTCTGGGTGTGTTTTTCAGGTATTAATGGGCCATTGCCCATTTTCTTATCTCTTCTACTTATCTCTTAGCCACTTAAACTTGTTTCGTTTTCATGTAAGTTTGTCCGTTACAGTTTCACACGCCTTTGTCAGACCTCACTGAACATTCTTGCTTTATAAACTCTGGAGTTATGTAGACTTTCTGGTCAGCCATATTTTCAGAAATAGAAATATACCACAGGATTTTTCATGCATTTCAGTTGATTAAGTCTGTGGGTGAAATATTGACATGTAAGCATGAGTGGCTAGGTACCGAAGCCACGATGTCATTAAGGGACTCACAATATCAATTATGTGGTTAAAGAAAGATAAAAAGAGATTTCAGAATTACAGTATCTTCATGCTCATTCCTTGTATATCTCTGGGGGCAAACAGATAATCCAGTATTTTAAGAACATTTTTATCTACCAGAAAAGTTGAAATACGGACTGTTTTCATACGGGAAAAAAAACCCTCAACATTTGCCTGGACTTTCAGAAAAAAGCATCCTTTTATTCACATTTGACTGAACTATTCTTAACCTTTTATATGAAACATATATCACAAAGGGCATGTATGATGCCAACGATAATCACATTTTCTGAGGCTGTGGAAGGTTGTTGACTTGTTTTAGCTAGTTAAGGGGAAAATATATCAAAGACTCTTGTTTCACGTCTGTACTGTGTTCTACATCATTCTCTTGTTAATAATTTCTGTTGGGTTTGTCCAGTCATCATTGTGCACTCACTTGATCATGGGAAAGAATGTGTCTTCATCAGCATGTCATTGGGTGCCTTAAAGCACCATTTGTAGAAGTGTGCTCAATAAGGAAGCCATATACCATTGACCCAATACCTACCATGGTTATTATACATGTGCTGAAGGAATGTCATGTGGAAATGATCCACAGTCGTCAAGATCATGTGCTACCACCAATAACATTATCATAATTGCAACAATAGTGCCTTATTCTGAAGCACTTTGAGAAGTTCTCTATGTATTCTTTCACCCAGATTAATTGAATTTATCCTTCTTGAAGCCCAGGTATTTCACTCTTAAAATATGAAGTCTAATGGTCAAAAATAGTGATTTATTAAATACACTAGGGAAAAGCAGCCTAATAAGACTGCACTCTAACTCAATTGCAACTTGATTGTTTTTCTTTGTAATTTTATGTTGCTTTAGTTGATCTTCTGTGAAACTGATCTTGGAGATCAGGATAAAACAAAATAGGGCAAAAAATTCTTTATACAACCCTAAAACCAAGTAGATACTAAGACACTTCATCTAAATGATCCAAGTCAAATAAAAACATACTTCTATCTATACATTGCAAGAACTAGATAAAAGATATCTTTGTGCCTTTAATGAGGAGTATCAGTCATCCACAAGGTTAGTGATATAATATTTA
Organism: Ondatra zibethicus; assembly: GCA_004026605.1. Classification (NCBI taxonomy): domain Eukaryota; kingdom Metazoa; phylum Chordata; class Mammalia; order Rodentia; family Cricetidae; genus Ondatra; species Ondatra zibethicus. The sequence continues at coordinate 19,442 of PVIU01010859.1, read as the reverse complement.
TGGTTTCTTTTAGTTCTATTCCTTAGTGATCAATGGTCCTGTAAGATAGCTGTCATGGTGCCTTGTTTATATAAGAGTATACAGCTCACAAAAATTAAGCAACTACTGAGAGCCATGTAAAAAATAATTGTCTCAGGCAGAATAAAAACCAACATTAGTTTAATCTCTTTCCTCCTAACTTTCTCACATTGTATTTCTGATTTTTAAAAAGTACATGCGGCTCATAGGACTCAGGTGAAAGTTATTGCTATTGTTCTGCCAACCAGACAAAGTTTCAAACTGCCCTCTAAATTGTTATCGCTCTACCCGTTCATTAGTTCAGCTCTCAACCTCATCAGAGACGTTCCTTTGGCAATGGACAGTGGTTAACCCCAAAACTCTCAGCTGGCCAAAGTGTAGAGAATAAGTGAGCACTCAGCCACAAAAATCCACATTACCAAGACTCAGAAACCACAGCGGAAGAGGGGGCAGGAAGATTCTAAGACTAGGGGTTAGGAGGAACTGGAGTGAAACAGTATCTTTTGGAATTGAAAAGACTGGCATATTTAGGAACCCACTGCAGTTGGTCAGAAGATCGGCACGGGATCAAATCACTCACTAAGTCTCCTGAGGAACTGGAAGACATTCTGGAGCCTCTATCCCTAAGTCGGGAGTTATGGAAGTTGATGGAGTCTAGGGGAGGGAGGGCCAGTTTTCTTTAAGGATGTGGCTCCAGTCCAGTAGATGGCCTCACCCAAAAGTACATAATCAACCCAATTTGGTTTGATCTAATCACATGACCTGTGAATGCCAAACAAAAAGATGGAGGTGAACAACAGAAAGAGTTGCACATGTCATACTAAGCTGGACTGCTAAGAGACCTGAGGTCTCTGGAGTGGGAGAAACTTCCAGAAGCTGGAATTGAGTTCTGTTTGTTTCCAACAAGAAAAATGAGTCCCTAGTCCTACAACAGGACAGAACTCAGTTTTGTCAATGACCTGAAGAAGACTGGAAACAGATTCTCCCCAGATCCCTGAAAGAGCTTGGGACAGTAGACAGCTGGATTTATGTCTCCTGTGACCCTAAACAGAGAACCAATGGAGTCAGGCTACACTCCAGCTTGTATCCCATAGAAACTGGCAAACAACTGGGTAGGGTTTTAATTTATTGTAGTAGAATAAAAAGCTATTCTCTACACTTTGATCAGCTTTTGAGTTAACCACTGCCCAGTGCATAAAGGAACATCTCTGATGAAGTCTGAGGACTGAACTAATCAATGGGTAGAGCGATAATAATTTAGAGAACAGTTTGTAACTATGTCTGGTTTGCAGAACAATAGTAATAACTTTACATCTGGGTGATATTTGCCTGTCTATCCAGCACTTAGGAGGCTGAGGCAGGGTTGTGAGTTTAAGACCAGCTTAGGCTATGTCATACTCTATTGGTAATAAATTTCAAATTATTTTTCTATTTTTCCTTATTGGCTTATTATCACCATGACAGCACACACATGTGCACACACATATTCATGCACACTCACACATATACTTGCAAGTGCATGCATATCATGTCAGAGCTACTCTGTAATTCATACAGTTCTAACTGGTCCCTGCCATTCTCATTTTACTTTGGACTAGATTCTTCATGGTCACTTTAGCTTCCCGCTCCTGACTCCTGTATTTGCCTTGTTTAATCTCTCTCTTTCTTCCTTTTATCATTTTTGTACTTGTATGACAAAATTCTCTATGCAGATACTCAATACATATTTTTATTCACCAGGAAGTCAAGATAAGATAACATCCAGTACTATGTAAGTGCTTTCATATTTTGTTTTTGTTGCATTTTAACTTCAAAATGCTCCTGCTGCATGCTTCAGTAGAGTTACTGAAGGACTGCAGACTCCTTCTGGACTAGAAAAAGCTTAGCCTGGGGCTGGAAAGATGGCTCAGTGGTTAAGAGCATTGCCTGCCCTTCCAAAGGTCCTGAGTTCAATTCCCGGCAACCACATGGTGGCTCACAACCATCTGTAATGAGGTCTGGTGCCCTCTTCTGGCCTGCAGACATATACACAGACAGAACATTGTATACGTAATAAATAAATAAATATTTTTTTTTTAAAAAAAGAAAAAGCTTAGCCTCAGAAAATTTGAATTGTTACCATATTTGTTTTTAATTAGTTTTAATGTTCTTAGATATTTTGCTAGTGTCCAAAGCTTTTATTAAAAATCAACATTTGCAGCTTTTAATCAGTTTTATGAATTATATTTAATATAAAAGATTGCAATGCCTCACCCAGTATGTTTACACAAAATTGACAACTGAACTTCAGGCATGTTAGTGGGTGTTAAACTGAACTTGCTCAGTTTCACATGGAGATGGGCCTCAATTTGCAAATGGTTTCCCAACGGTCAGATAAAACAAAACCGGTATGTATTCACATCTGAAGTGTATGTTCACACATTAAAAACTGTACTTCTGTATTGGTTTATCTTCTTGTGACAAAATGCCCTGACACAAACAATTATAGGGACAAAGGCTGTCCTGGCTCTTGGGATGCAGTCCTTGATGGTAAGAAGGCCTGGAGGCAGAAGCACGAGCCAGCATCACATAGTAGCCCCAGGCGGGAAGCAGAGAGAGGTGTTGACTGTGCTCAGCCTACTTTCCTCTTTCTATTCATTCCAGGACCTCAACCCGCAGAAACGGACCTGCTCACATTTAAGATCTGTCCCTCCCTATTTAACCTAATCAAGCCAATTCCTCATAGCCATCCCTAGAAGCTAAGCAAATCTAGATAATATCTCACAGGTGTGCCTGGAGAATTGCTTACGAGGTGATTCTGTATCCTCTAAAGTTGATAACCAATACTGATGGCTACGACTTCAAACTTTCAATTTTGACAAGTGAGCTGCAGGTCTCAGAAAGCCATATAGACAAGGGTAGATGACCATTGCTTGATAGCACATGGTGTGTCTATAGGATAGCCGTATTAAATGCAGTTTTAGTTCCTAACATATTGTAGATTTATCAGGATACTGCCCTACTAAAAACTAAGGAACATCCAAAAATGTAATCAACACTTCGAAGAGCCAACCTGGACTCCATTCTCCCTTTACTTCCCGAGATTAGATCATCATGTCTCTGAATGACACTAAAGAAACAGAAAGAGATTTGAAAATGAGGATTATCATAACTGTAATCCAGAAAAAGTTGCCCACTATCACTTTACAACATACCAGCTCATCTTTCAGTAGGAAATATTTTTGTCTCATTAGGATTTGTTTATCAGAAGGTTAGTGGAAAGATTCATAGGAAACATGCTGGCATCAAATGACTGGTCAAAAAAAAAAAAAAAACCTACAAACCTGCACATCTGCAGTCCACACCATGCTTGCACTACCGCCAGGGGCTCTATATTCTCTGTAGCCTGGTACCTCAAACAATTCATCTTTCATGAAGAAACGACTTGTGAATAAATTAATTGACTTTCAGGGAATTTTATCAACTTGATATTTAGAAGATATTTTGAGTCTGGCATATTTTGACAACATATGATAGGTAGTAAAACTTTATGGAATATAAATAGAATCTAATTTATAGGCTGTTGACTTAAAGTGATGGCTATTATACTCTTTTTAGAAAGAGTGACATCTTTGTTTTTATAAAATAACTGGAATTTATTATAACTTCAATTTATGATTGAAGACTGCTTTTTAAAAAATACTGTTATTCAAATCTTTTCTAAATTTAACTAGTATAGACTTATCATCAATTAATACGGTGCAAATTACATTATTAAATTTAATTTTATAAAATAGAATACTTCAAAATCTAAACAAATCAGAGCTTTCATAACTATTTTTTCCTAAGAATCTATGGGCTTAAAATGTAACGTACTAATCTGCCAAAAAAGAACAATTTAAAACTGCTTTGAAATATGTGTATAGATTTTCAAGATTTATTTTATCACCAAATAGTTACTCTTTTATAAGACATTGGATTAACATTCACCTTGTTTCATGAAATTAATCCTGCATATATTTTTCTCTTAGACAACATTTAAATGGTAGAATTTGCATCTATATTGACTATATCTATATTGATAGTCCAGTAATTGTATTTATGAAGTTGTGTTGAGATTGAGGAAAAAGATGGAATATATAACTAGTATTCAAAGTATATTGCTGACACATTAAGTGATAAACTTGAGAAGAGTAGCATGTAAGAATGATGAGATGCTAATTATTCTTTAGATATTTTCAATTTGTTACTAGTAAATAGTAATTTGCCGATACTTTTTCCCATATACTCATTAATATAGTAGATTCCTCTCATATGATCACAGTTTAGCTGCTTTACCAAAATTATGGGTAATACTGCTCTCCAATTTATTCTAATTAATAAATTTCTATACTTTTAAATTGTTAATTAGTATAGATTTCCAGTTTGCAAATGTCCCATTCAACAAATATCTATTAAGAGTGCATTGAAAATTATTCTAAATATCAAAGAAGCAATAAAAAATAGTCAAAGACAGAAACTTCGAGAAACCTTAAGAAAGGATTTTGACAATAAATAAACATATACTTCAATCTCAAGTGGTGACAACCTTTGGAAGAACAGTGAAAGAGCACAAAAGGATAAGAAGGGATGACGTGCTAGCTAGACAAGGAACTGTTGTTTGAATATAGAAGTAAAGTGGAGTTGGGAATCCTGCAGAGAGATGGAGACCAAGCATTCATGGTTGTAGACACATCATGGTCCTTAGGCATGTCACTGTCATTGAATATGGAGGAAGTTGTCAAGGTAGAATGTGGGTAAGCAACAGGAAGATGAGGGCAGGAAGGAGTCTAGTTAGAGATGGATAGTGTGAGTAATTGCAGATTGGTGATATTTCTCATTTTAAATACGGTTAAAAGTGATTGAAAAACTCTCAGCAAGAGGTTAGCATATTCAACTTCACTTTCAGAAAGGGTCATCTAGGAAAGAATAGAAGTAAGAAGCTTGAATATGAGTAGTTAGAAGGGCTGAGCAAGAAATGGGGTGGTATGGACCAGAATGGCAACATGGATGGAATGAAATTCAGGAAAGAGGGTATGCCTTGAGTATAGAAATATGTGAGAAAGTCATACAAATTTAACGTGTTTCAAGTAGTGGGGACAGAGAAGTGGCATTGAACATTCCAAGATGAGATTAGCGATATGGAAAAAGTCAGATTACATGAGGCTTCGTAGAACACAGGGTAGTTATATTTAGATGAATACTATATCACTGGAGATTTCAGATGCAGAGCACCTTTATCTGACTTGCTGATACGAAGCTTGTCTAGCGTGGAGAAAAGAAGTAACGGGCAGAGGAGTAAGAGGCTATAACAATTCAAATATTTAATATAAGCTGTTAGGAAAGAGATGGTGGTGTGTATCTAGAGCAGGGGTTCTCAGACTTCCTAATGTTTTAATACAGTACCTCATGCTGTGGTGACCCCCCAACCATAAAATTATTTTTGTTGCTATTTTATAGCTATAATTTTGCTACTGTTGTGAATTGTAATGCAAATATTTGATATGCTGGATATCTGATACACAACCCCTTGAAAGGGTGTTTCAATCCACAAAGAGGTCAGAGCCCATAGGTTGAGAACAGTTGATCTAGATGGTGACAATGGAGCAGAACAGGTAAATTTGTACAAGGAGTACTTTGTGCCTGGAACAGGATGATTGACTCTGATGGGAGAGAGAAATCAAAGAGGAAAGGATTTCTTGCTCATTAAACTCAATGATATGGTAGTTCAGAAAACTATTACTCAATACATAGAAATACATTTTACATATACCTGTGTCCAAATTTGTTTTATTTTATTTTGAATTACAGTTTTGTTTTAATAAGACTATGCATAGATAGTTAAGGCAAACTTTATCATCCAACACTTAATGCACATGGCATATTGTAGTCTTCAATAATATTCAACTGGTGGATTATGCCTCCTACTTACCTCAAATATATCTTGTTTCTAGTCTATTTTTAGTGCAGAATAGGCTTCTAAATAGTTATAGAAATCAAAACATAATCTAATATGAAGCATGTCAGTGGTTTGTTACCACTGCAATGTGAGAACAGAAGGTTGCAGAACTGAACACAACATCTCTCTGCCCCAACAGTTTCTTTTTTTTCTTTAATTTAGTTCCATAAACAATGTGAGTTATTTTAATAGAACAGAATGTGACAGAATGGCAACTACTCAAATGTGCTGTTTTCCTAGTTCAGAACACCTCCCGCACTTATTCAGACCATCATTATATTCTGCTCAATTTTTTTCTTGTGAGAAACTTATCCACTTTCCTAAATCTGTTAGCTACCTACCTATGTATTCTATGAATCATGTACACCCTTTCATCATACTAGAATGTTTTTGATAAGTAAGTGCCTATTTACTTTTATATCACATTTTAAATAATAAATTTCTTTTGTTTTGGAAATATTTTTTATTTAAAAGTTTCAAACATTTATAGAATGTACATTAATCTTATCTATCCACAGTTACCTCCCTCAAACCGCCCTTCCCTCTCTTTCCCAGGTTCATGTCTTCCTTTTGTTTTTGTTTTATTATAAATAGCCCAAATTAAGGCTTTCAATATGCACACGTGTGTGTAACTATTCACGGGGGCATGAGCAACCTACTAGCAGATACATTTCCAAAGGAGAGTGACTCTTCCTCCCCCAGCAACTACAAACCACTGATAGCTCCTCTGATAGGGGTGACGCTTTAAGGCTCGTTCCCAATTTATGTTGGAGTTTTGATTGGCTTCATCTTGTGCAGACACCTACAGCTGCTGTGTGTTGATGTACACAACTGCTAAGTCATTCTCAGAAGTCAACACTACACAGTTCTCCCTATCCACCAGCTCTTACATTCTCTCTACGCTCTCTTCTGTGAGTTTTAGATGATGGGAGGTTAAGAAAGATGATCCACCCACACCTGAGTCCCCAGAGTTGTTTATACTTGATACTTCAACCAGTTTTCAGTCTTAGTGCACCTCAGGTTTATGCGTGTAAAAGTAAATATTCAGAAGGCCGTGTGGTGGCATGACCAATAAACAAAATAGGATGCACGGCAGATTCCCCTTAAGATGTCTGGAGAGTCATGAATTTTCTCCATGTTCACAATATCAGTCATTGAATCCTTCTGTGCAGTAGGCCTCATATCCAATCAGAAACTGGGTAAAACCCTTACAATTATATCAGTATTGAACCAGTGGGCACAACTTGGCAGCAAGTCTGTACTGTAACATTCCGGGTCCAGGGCTGGGTGAAACGAACCCTGATGTCTTTTGTCTCCCTGCATCCTGCATGATACTTTGACACTATGTGAGTTAGTTAACAGGAGGGTTTCCTGGTCAGCTTGAAGTTGGTATCTCTGTGTCATGCATCCAAAGCGAGTAGTATCTTTAGAAATAGGATCTTACCATCCACTTATGGTGAGTACCAAGACCAATAGCAATAGTGTGTGTTATCTTAGGTGCCTCTGAGAGCTCTTTGATGAATAAGGAGATTTCCTGTGTCTAGAATTGAGATTTTCATTTAAAAATCTATGTCTTCTGGTAGCAGCATTGGAAAATCCATAGACTCCTTTCCCCAGCAGAATTTAATCCTGAGAATATAACATAGAATAGAGTGTCAAGCTAAGATCTTGAAAAATGTAACATTATATCAATAAATGAAAGCTGTCCATATACAGAAGAAAATAAGGTTTTCAGAAATGAAAGCAGAATGAAAAATATACAAGAATAAGGTTATAGTCTTGAGGAATGGCAATATCTAAAAAGTTAGAGTAAGATATATAAGGAAATATTGAAAAGAAATAACCATTAGACAAAAAGAAAGTATACTATTATGGCACAGTGGTCTAGATAAAACAAAAATGTAAGAAATAAATGATCAGTAATATAAAGCGAATAGGAAAGTCAACCATATGACTGTGAAATCTTCTGTAGACTGGCAGTTAAAAAAACACTGATGACTTTATGAAGCAATTCCATATATTGTTGGATACAGAAGCCAGATAACGAGGCCTGCACAATAAACAGAACACAACAGATTGGTAACAGCACAACTCAACACTGATACAGCAGGAAACAACGTGCTCAGTATAATCTTTCTACTGTCTTTTGGGATGAGTGAATCCTAGTAACCAGCAGGTGTTTAATTTCCAGAGTATATACAAAATCATGGCATTTAATATACCTGAAAATAATGATGGATAATGAAATTTTGAATAGGCATCTAAGTGCCTAATCTATAATAGAGAGGAGGTGGAGAAAAGTTCTAGAGATGAAGGCTTGAGAAGGTAATGCTTGAGAGACTGCATCAAAGAGAGATTTGCTGGGGTATCAGATGGGCTTGTAGGTGGATAGCAGAGCAGAGGGGCTGAGAAGAGTGATTTGTGTGGGCCAAAGATACCCATTATGGGTCTCTGTCTGTACGGGGAGTTATCCATCTTGACTATGACTGCTAAGCTCTGAAACCCACTCACGGTATGCACTGTCCACACATCTCAGAGGATGCTTTCTGGCCAATGAATGAGAAAAACAAGGATATTAAAACAGCTTGTTCCTGGGAGCCATAGTCTCCTCTGATGGCTGAGTTGACTCAATGTCTTCTTAGTGGCCTTGTTGAATCTTCTTTGGAGGGAGAACAGTCTAAAACTCTTCAACCCTACTTTACCAATTTAACTTTATGAAGGTCTTCCCTCCCTCTCTCCCTCTCTCCCTTCCTTCCTTCCTTCCTTCCTTCCTTCCTTCCTTCCTTCCTTCCTTCCTTCCTTCCTTTCTTTCTTCCTAGATTCAGATATATTTTAAATAAAAATTGGCTTCAAATATTTACATGCATTTTAAATTTAATTTGTTATAGAGGAAAAAATTATAGATGTAATTAATATCTTAGAAATATTTAAACAGGTGGTCCTAAAATGAACATATTACTGTTCTTTATTATTGCTTTCCAGTTTTCTATTTTTGCTACAAGTCCCTCAAGATTTTTCAACACCTAAAAATGAGTATTTGTATTATTATGGTATCTAATATAAACATTTTTAAAGTGTTGAACCTAAAAAACAAAACAGTTGTTATAAATCATGAACAATTTCTGGCCATTCATTGTACCGTCATACAAGTATAGTTGTTTTTGGTCAAACAGAATATAAGAATTCATTTCAAAACTATTTAGTTTGTATTTCTGACAAACTTTATCAATAAATATTAATGTTATACTTTGTCTTAAATTCCTTTTCTGAGCTTCCTTCACTTACATGTCATCTTGAAGCATCCATTGCTATCAAGAGGGAAAAAGGTATAATTAATTATGGATTGTGAGCAGCAAGGCTATAGGCTAAACATGTTGTCCTGTTCTCCCTCTTTCCTGTGGCATAGATTTCCACATTTCCAAACTCAAATCTTCTCCTTTTTACCATTTATGACATACTTACATCCATACTTACATCCTGTAGTGTGGAAGGCTGCATTTTCTTACCTCCGGTATCTACCATGGCCTGTCTTTTAATGGCTGCTGACACAGATATCTAAACGAAGGAGGTGTTTAAAGGGATGAAGATTGCCTTGTTCCACCTTAACACAAGGGGAGGTAATTAGTTTTACTGCAACTTGATGTGCCATGCTTTGGGAGTGCTGCCCTTTTCTGAACAGAAACAGAGGAGGAGTGGTTTGGGGGGGTGTTGAGGAGAGGTGAGGAGAGAAAATGGGAGGAGAAGATGAAAAGGAAACTGCAGTCAGGATGAAAAGAAAATAAATAAATTTAAGAAATGAAACTTTTAGAAAGAATTTACACACACACACACACAAAAAAAAAAACGAATGAAAAAGAGCTGTAGATAACATGATGTCTTGAGTTTGTGCTGTATATCATGGTCAAAATTAGCAAAAGGAGGTTTACGTATTTGATGGATGTGGTGCTACATGCACTAAAAGAAAGAACTGGTACCTTAAATATTTTTGCTCATGTAAACAAGTGTGTGTGTGTGTGTGTGTGTGTGTGTGTGTGTGTGTGTGTGTAGTTCTTGGCATGGGATTATATTGTTACTCTTATAGGATTAGCTTTGAAAAGGTTTCAAAATGAGTAAGGCAATAATCGGCTACTTTAAAGAACTAAATTATATAAACCTCACAAAAGTGAGTGGGGCAGGAATTTCAAGATTGCAATTCCTTGATTTTACACATGAAGGAACTAAGGCTCAGTGAAGTGTAAGATTTTTCCAAGCTGCAATCAGTCAGAAGCAAGACTCCGCTCTCTAATTTAAGTGTTCTTACTGTGAAAAGGTCGATTTCTTGTGAGGAAAACAATCAAATGGAGGAAAAACCAAAACAGAATCCATGGTCTCCTTGGCAAGCCACACATTTTCTTTATGACAGAGGAAAGGGAAACGTGGGCGGCACCGGGACACACCTGGCCACACCGCGCCCTCCAGCTTAGAGAGGTTGACAGAGACGGTTAAAAGCCGTGGAAAACCAGATGTCACCGGAGAAATCAAGACTAGATAATGGTGTAAAAAGAAAGTAACTACACAGAAAATACTTGTGAATGCTTCTGGACTAGAAGCTGGAAGAAACTGAAATTCTTAGGGAGAGGGATGCGTTTTACTGAGTGTTCTTTTTTCTGTTTTTTGTTTGTTTGTTTTTGTTTTTTGAGACAGAGTTTATCTGGTGCTTGCCCTGTTATTCGCTCTGTAGACCAGGCTGCTGAGTGTTCTTTTTATATTTTCTCTATAAAACCCCGAGTCTGTTTTTCCTTGCTGCTCATCTCCAGTTCTTCCTTTCTGCATTCTTATATTGTGCCGTAGGGTGTGCGTATCTATAAAATATTGTTTATGAATTTTTTGTGTGTGTTCAAATTTTTGTAACTCTTTCACATTGGAAGGCACTGGGCAAGAAGTTGGAAGATGAGTAGAAAACCGGCATATATATATATATATTTAGGCCTATATATATATATGGTCATCCCATGGCAAAAATATGTGTGCAAACCTGAGCTACTTCTCCAACAGTATAACAGCTGTGGATGCTGCAGCAGTAAGCATCTATTACCTGTGCACTGACTCCTGCAGGTCATGTGGGCTCCTGACTTTCCTCTAGAGAGAGTGTACACTCCTTGCTATTGCCTAAGGATCAGCAGCTGTGCTGACTGCAGCCACGGCTACAGGATGGCCACAGCATCCCAGCATCACTTCTGTGTGGAATTATCATTGTGCTATTCTATAGCTTTTCCATTGCTCCCAAGAAGTGATCATGGCATCCTCCTGAAACTTATGACAGCTCTGTAGTTCTCTCTCTACTTTTTTGTTCCATCTTTCCTCATCTTCAGTAATATTTTGTTTGTTTTTTTTAAAATTTTTTTAAATAAGGTTTTGAGACAGTGTCTCACTATGTAGCCCTGACTGGCCCTGAACTCATTATATAGAACAGACTAGCCTCCAGATCATTGAGATCTTCCTGCCTGTGCCTCCATAATGCTGGGATTGTAGCCATGAGCCAACACACCTGCCACTTTTTCTACTTTGATAACAGATTTTCAAATTCAAGTCACTTAAAAGGCCAAATTCTTTTTAGTTTCTAACAGGTCATGTTCATAAACAACAAATTCCCCCAAAATCACAAAACAGAGTTTTATTTGATCCATGAAAAGCTATTTCTATTTTTATGAAGATGATTTCTTCTAAAGTCTAGTGTGTAGATTTCCAGGACCAGCCTATATTTCTACTGTAACAATTTTCTATGAACATATGGATACTGAAATCAATACTGCTGTTAGGGTGAAATCACTATACATGTTTTTGCCAGACTTCATTATGCAGATTTCTCAGTAAAGCCTCCTTCTATATAGAACTTGTACATGGATTTATGGCATAAAGCCACCTATGCAGTATTTTCAAGACATGAAAGTTTTCTGTCTGTAATAAAATGGCTATAAAATTTAATAGGCATGTATCATATAGAGAAGGAAGCATACAACCTATTACTGTATTCGATTATATACATAACATTTATATATTCATTTCAATATTGTTATAAATGGTTATTAGAGCATGACAAGAAGCAAGTAATACTGTGACATTACAAGCATTGGAGCAATAGGTGGTCATATCTTATAAAACATTATGAAGATGAGAGGAAAGATAATAAATTTTGTCAGTGAAGATAAGGTCTGTATTTTTGGCTATGAGTCCTGTTAAATTACAATTAAACAGAACTCTGTGAACAAAGGTTTGGAGGTGGTAATGACTAGAGAGCAGGTAAGCAAAAGTCAGAATCCTCATTTTATTGAATGGTACTTATTGTGGTTTATGCAAATCATAAAGTGTCCCACATAGGTGCACGTATTTGTGTGTGTGATCCCTAGCTGATAGCATTTCAGTCAGTGGTTGGGAGTCTTTAAGAGATACAGCCTAAAGGAAGCAAGATGTTGGGAGTATAGGACTTGAGAATTGTAGCTTAACACTTTTTCTGACTCTGGTTTTTCTCTGCTTCTTGTTTTCCCAAATGTGAAGGGGTAAGAAGTCTCTACTGCCTGATCTTGCCACCTGGGGTTGTGTGGTGCCATGCCTATACCATGTGATGAACTGTATCCCTTTAAACTATGTGCCAAAATAAATCCTTACTCCTTTAAGTTATTTCTTGCTAGGTATTTGTTTGCAGTAATGAAAAAAATGCCAAATTTTGGGTTGGTATATTTTATAGTGACCTCTAAAACCCAACTATCAATGACATCATCCAGTGTATAAAGTTAAACCTCAAGAAGGCCTTTGTTAAGATAATAGATTTTAAAAAATATTTATTAAATTATGTGCTGTGGGAAAATGATCTTGTATCCTGTAAAGATTTGTTACTTGTATTTTAATAAAATGCTGAGTGGCCAGTTGCCAGGCAGGAAGTAGAGGTGGGGTGACCAGGCAGGAAGTAGAGGTGGGGCAACCAGAACAGGAGAATTCTGGGAAGAGGAAAGAGTCAGTCTATAGTCGTGACCCAACTGCAGAGGAAGTAAGATGGGAATGCCTCACTGATAAAGGTACCAAGTCACATGGCTAATACATACAAGAATTATGGACTAATATAAGTTATAAGCGTTAATAAGAAGCCTGAGCTAATAGGCCAACCAGTTTATGATTAATGTAGATCTCTGTGTGTTTTCTTTGGTACTGAACAGCTGCGGGACTGGGTGAGACAGAAATCTTAGTCAACATTTATGTAGCTATTTATTTTGTGTGTGTACAGATCATGACATGAGGCGGTCAGAAGACAAGTTGTGTGGGTCATTTCTTTCTTTGATGAACTTGGGTTATCAAGCTTGGTAGCAAATACCTTATTAACTGAACCATCTTATTTGTGCCCCCAAAATAGGATTTGATATGGAGAAGAAGCAGACTGTCTTTATTAGCATATATCTAAATAAGTTTTCAGGTAAAACAGTGGACTGATAGAAGAGACGAGACTGTCATGTTGTAAATTGAAAACAAAGGACAAAGCAACAAAGAAAAATGAGGACATAATCTGTGAACTTGATTTTTACTCAGTATTCATGGAGATATAAAAAGTATAATGTTGCTGTTTTAATGGGGAAACTGGTAGTGAATAAGCTTTTAGTGGTTTTCTAACCCAAGGTTATAGAATTATTCTTTCTCCAGGAGAAATTCAGGGAAATGAGGACACAGTATTCAGAGACTGTGGATCTGATCTTTTCTTTCCTTTGTCTCTCCAGATCTGGTTCACGAACAGATAAGCTAGACAGAATTGGAAGAATTCTCAAGAACTTCCTGGGGAGTCTGGCACTGGATCTCATGATAGGCCTGCCTGCCCTCAAGGTTGTGTCCCTCTTGTCAGTCACCTCTGCCAGTTCCAGAGAACTACATGCAGAACATTTTCTGAAGGTCTAAAGGTTAGATTGCTGAAGTCACAGAATACAGCAGAGGTTTTTTGATATGTCCCAAATATCCTTAGATGGCATTACACATGTAAACACTGAAAACTGATTTGTGGATGCTACATGTCCTTATGCAATCAATACTTGTAACAATATAATATGTGTGAATATCTCTACAAATTAGGTTTGTTTTTCTACAGTGTAGACTTATGAATGCTCTTAAGCTGTATGAGTATGTGCACAGGTGTTCTATACTGGCAGATAATGCTCTGTAAGAGCTAGCCAATAAGAAGTTAGAAGTTAGAACTTCTTATTGGCCAAGCAGTGATTTAATTAATACAGTTTCTCTGTGGTTATTTTGGGGCTGAGCAGCTGGGAACAAACAAGTGGCCTCTTACAACAAATTGGAGCTCTAATGTGGCCGACCATATCCACATAAAACCTGACAAAACTGAAAAAGGAACTTTAGACACACACACACACAAAAAAAAAACCAGAGTAAAACATGGCTTAATTCAGTGACTCCTGTAAGAGAGGTCTTCCTGATTTAGTGGTAAGCAGAAAAAAAGCCTTGTCATTTCAAAAAGGCAGCTTTCTGGGACATGCTGCCTATGTGAAATCTGGTTCTTTCAGGAGGTCAAGCATTTAAGTGGGGTTTCCATGATGTTTTTTGTTTTCCTGTTTATTTCTTTGATTTTTGTTTGTTCTTGTTGAAAGAGAGAAACAGAGACAGAGAAAATTAACAGGAAGTTGGATGGGTATGGAGATGGGGAGGATCTGGGAGTAGTTGGGGGAGGGAAAAGAATGTGATCAAAGGCATTGTACGAAAAAAATTAATTCTTTTGCTCGAGAGTATATTCAATTTTATTATGTAATATATATTATATAATAGTATATATTATTATATGTTAAATATATTATATTTAAATAATTTTCCCTCTTCCCCTTCTTCCCTTCAAGCCCTTCCATATACTGCTTCTTGTTCACTCTCAAAATCATGGCCCCTTTTTTTCATTGTTTTTACATGTATGTATGTATATATATATATATATTTATATACATGCATTCCTAAATATAACCAGTTCAGTTTTCATAATATTACTTATATGTATGTTTTTAAGCCTGACTATTTAGTATTGAATAACCAACCAGAGTATTCTTCCTTGGGTAAGATTACTTCACCTGCTCTCAGCATTTCTTAGTTGCATATAGTTCTTTGTTTAGAGTTGAGGAATCATGCTGTTTCCCTGTCCACTTTGACATGTCCATTGGTGGAGCTGTTGTTCACTTCATGTTTTGGAAGTCATGTTGGTGAAACTTCATGGGTATAGGGTTTGACGTTACAGGATACAGTCCCAAAGAAAATTCTATGATCCTCTGGTTCATACAATCATTTGGCCCTCCTCTTACAAATTGCTACATGAACTTTAGGTTACTGTCGTGTTTTGTAATTGTATCTACTGGGACTGGGCTCCTTAACTCTATCCTCCTTTGACTGATTTCCGTTTTCTGTAATGGTAGATATCTATGCAAAGAGAAGTTTCCCTGATGAAGGATAAGGACTATGCTTAGCTGGCAGTATAAGAACAACTGTTAAGAGTGTATATTAGGGATTATACTGTAGGTAAAGTGGTGATTGTAGGTGCTTGTCCAACACTCATGATTTCACTAATCCCAGGTAGCTAGCATGATTTCTTGTACTAGACATGGTTTCCCTCATGTTGTTCTGGTCTTGAGTACAATTGATGGTTACCGCCAAGGTATGTGTGCTACTAGTCCATGTTTGGGGCTATCATGGCCTGCTTGTCATTATTATGATTCATAGGCATCATATCTGGGTAGGAACATTTGGTGCTCGCTCCCCTTCTTTGGAATCTTGCATGCATGGTGCCCTCTGGCACAATGAAAGCTAATCTCAGAGAGGAGACATTCAATTCCAGCTGTGGGATATTTGGGCCTTGTGGCTGAAATTCATGTTGTCTTCAGCAATAGGGACCTTCAACCTCCAGGAGGGGCAATTAAGACACAAGTAATAGTCTGTAATGTTTTTTTGAGTCTTTTGGACAATGCTTATCAACAACTCAAAAGAGGGCTTCTCATGATTGTAAACCTTTACGCACTGTTGGTAGACTTGCAACTTGTACTACAACTATGGAAATCAATGTGGAGAATTCTCAAAAATCTAAAAATAAATCTACTATGTGACCTAGTTGTAGCACTACTTGGCATATGCTCAAAGGCCCCAGTATCCTATTCCATAGATATTTCTTGCTCAGCTGTTTTCACTATTATACTATTTACGATAGTTAGGAAATGAAAACAGCTTAAATGTTCTTCATCTGATGAGTGGATAGTGAAAATGTTGTGCATATACACTATGGAATACTAGTTAGCTATAAAGGAAAAATGAAATCATGAACTTTGTCAGTAAATGAAGGAACTAGAAGCAATCACATTGAGGAACGTATCTAGAAAGACAAACAATGTATGCTTTTCTCTTATGGAAGCTTCTAGCCCCATATCTTCAGGTATAAGTACATATCCTGGAGTCATTGTAGAAACCAGGGAAGCAAAAGGGAGTTTCAGGGAGCAATAGAGAGAGTGATAATAGAGTACCAGGAATTTGATCAGGGAAATGGGAAAAGAGAGAAGAGAGGTAAATACAAAAGAAGGCAGGAAGGTGGTAAAATAACAGCAAGGGTGTCTGAAAATTCATAAGGAATCATGCTGTTAGCTACCTTCCTGAAATTGTTCTTATAATACACATAGTTATGTTTATAAATATACATGTAGTTGAAATAAAATATTCTCATCTGTGCTGACAATGCTTACTTTAAAAATTAACGACAATCTAATGAAAAAAATATTTAAAGAAAAGAAGGTAAAATAATCAGTCATGGATTGGGAGGCAGAGGCATCATTGTTTGAGAAGACAGCAACCTTCTTTCTTCCAGTCTGACTTTTTTCTACTAAGGTGAGTCTCCAAGACCCATATCTCTGACTCCAAGGGCAAGCAAGAATTCAGTTATTATCAATCTGTGTTAAGGATGGCTAGATTGCTCTATCCTAAATTCTGGGCTTACATATAGAGAGAGGAAAAACCTGTATGGTTTTAGGAAAACCCAAAGCCACTGAGACAGAAACCCTGTGCTTCCTGTCTCCCTTCTACTCCATCTTCCACTCAGCACCTTCTCTGTAAGAAGCCCTTCTGTTGACATTGACATTTCTAGGCAGGTACTGGACAGAACCAAAAGAGAAGGTCAAAATTGTTGTGCCTAGCAAGACTTTGCAAGGGGTAGAAAACAGAGAATGTCAGTTTTATGGCTTTTCTTCATTGAGGGCACATGTTTCTCTGGGTATTTTAGGCATAGGATATCAAAGGCAAATATGATTTCTCCCTGCCTATGATCTATGTCTTTCTCTTGACATCACATTCTAAAATGTTTGCTCCTAGGAAGAAAAAAATCACCATATTTGCCCATGTGAATAATATTTCTGTATATGCCTGATTAAAATAAGTTATAAAGTTAAGACTACTCTACTCCTTAATTTGGAGGATGGCCGTATAAGCCTCCAAGCTTTTGATGAAGACTTCATGCCAAAAAGAACAGAAAGGTCTCAACAGCCTTTACTTTGTACAATGTGATATAATGGGTGATAATTGCTTGTGTGTACACATGTACTCGTATATAATAAGTGTTACATTATGCAGCATTGTATTTGATGTACAGACCGTGATATTATCCTCAGAATTAGTGGCACAATGTCTCATAAAGCTCTCCTAACAGTGTGTACCTGCCAGGGTAACTTGCAGAACCTGTTCTCCATTTGTTACTCATTCAGTCAGTTACAGCTGAAATGGCCTTTTACTGATTCGCATCTGCTGGAGGTTTTGCTAGTACCTGATGGCAACAAAAGCAGATTGTGAATGGAGCAGAAAATGTTTTCTTGGCATAGAAAATGAATATTTGTTTTAATTGACGAGGTATAACATTTATGAGGCAAAAATGAATTTTAGCCATGCCATTTCTTTTACCTCTGTTGCTTCAGGACTATCGTTGGCAGTGAGGCATACACTGAACAACTCCAGAAAATTGATACAAAAGAAGAAAAAGCAGCTTTCAGCGATGCTAGCTCAAGTATTCTGATTTTATACTGTTTAGAACAATAAAAGATTTTGAGGATGGAGAGGTGAACTTGAGATGGCAGTAGGATTTCTTAACATCCTATGTGCTGCCATAATTATTTATTTGTAGGAAATAAAAGAGTGCATTATTTTTTAAAAAAAGCAATTTTCTCTGTTCGGCAATAAAAATAAATCATTGCATTATGTCAATGCTTTTAAATAAAAAAGTTCAATCTACTATAGTTCTGTTCTTAAGAATGATCATATATTTGATGAATATCTGCTATTTGATAATGATTTCTGAAATCTTACTTCTTGGAAATAGAATATATTGAGTTGTAAAATGCTAAGCAATTTTTGAGACAGAGATGATGTTTCTAATAAGCATATCACAATGTTTGTGTGAATAAATAGAGGTTGTCAGGCAGGTACTAGATTCAGGGTGTTTTGAGGTGTTAGGAAGATTCAAATAAAGTGACGTCTAAGTTAGGTATTCTTATCTAAGTAGGAAGAAACTATGTCTTCTCATGGTATATAAGAGTTAGCAAATTCTCATGAGGGTATTTTTATCAGACAGAAAAGAGGAATAAATGAAATATTCCATCTTAGCTTGATTGAATCACCTATCTATTGACTGAACTTAATTTTCTATTCTGGAAAATGCCCAGAATAATTCGCAATATCCTAGGACAAAGGTGCGATGGTACATCACAGATATTTGTAGTTGATAATAGTACTTTTAAACCCCAACAAATATCATGGCCATGCTATGCAAAAACATTGACACTATGTCCAATCTGAGCTCAGTGCTATTGATTTAAGGATAGTTTGCCATCAACTTCTTTCCTACCCTTTTAATTGGTTCAGGAGCACAAGTGAAAAGAGGAATAAGAAGTGGAACTATAAGAAACCTTCTGTAAATGTCCCATGCTTATCTCTCATCCCTTGATAAAGTCGAAACAGGAACATGTGCTTCTGTATCCAATTCAAGATTAAATTTTCTTCTTGAATTAGTTTGATCAATGTTATGTTGATTTCATCAACTCCCTAGTATGTACCTGGGGTCAGATAATCTACAGGAGTGACATTCTATATCCCTAACTGGCTTTTTGGGGTGCTGGTATTTAGAGAACAATTTTGTTTTACAATCTGCTTTTCTTTAACCTTTTGAATTTCATTGATTGTTTTTATTGTAAACATTAAAGCCAAGCCAGCAAATCAAACAGAAGGTAATAGATGAAGTTTCATTCCAAAAAGTTCAGCCAAGTAGAAAACAGGTAGTGAGGGATACTAATACTAATAAATTCCTTGCTCTATTTTTCTATTATTTCAGATAAGTACTAAAGGCAAGCACATCTGGCTTGTAACACTCTAAGAATAAAATTTGAGGTCTCAGATTTCCCGACTTGTCTCATGT
>PVIU01010858.1:0-67727 GCA_004026605.1 Ondatra zibethicus | reverse complement strand
AACAATGACATCTTGAATTTTGCATGCAAATGGATGGAAATAGAAAACGCTATCCTGAGTGAGGTAACCCAAACCCAAAAAGATGATTATGGTATGTATTCACTCATTAGTGGACCCTAGCCATAAAACAAAGGACACTAAGCTTATAGCTCACAAGCCCAGAGAAGCCAAATAGCAAGGTGAACCCAAAGAAAATCATGTGTACATCCTCTTGGAAATTGGAGGCGAACAGGATTGCCGGGCAAAAGATGGGAATACAGGGGTGGGGACAGAGGTGGGGTAGGGGGCAGGGGAAAGGAGAGGGGGAAGAAGAAGGGAGAAGGGAAGGACTGGGGAGAGCTTGGGGGAGTGGGAGGGTAGAGGTGGAGGAAAGGTGGATATTGGAGAAGGGAATAAGATATCTACATCATTGGAGTCATTTTAGGACTGGCAAGATACTTGCCTCTAGAGGAGATCCCAGGTGTCCACAGGGATGTCCCCAGCTAGGTACTTGGGCAGCAGAGGAGAGGGTGCCAGAATTATCATTGTCCCATAGTCATACTGATGAATATCTTGATCACATCCATAGAAATTTCATCTGATGGATGGAGATAGAGACAGAGACCCACATTCACACCAGAGGAATGGATTGAGCTCCCAAGGTCCAGTCGAAGAACAGAAGGTGGGAGAAGATGAGCAAGGAAGTCAGGACCGCGAGGGGTTGGTCCACCCACTGAGACAGTGTGCCTGATCTAATGGGAGCTCACCAAATCCAGCTGGACCGGGACTGAATGAGCATATGATCAAGCTGGACTCTCTAAATGTGGCTGCCAATGAGGGCAGAATGAGAAGCCATCAACAATGACACTAAGACCTATTTCCTCTGCATGTACTATCTTTTTTGGAAGCTAGTCGATTTGGATGCACACCTTCCTAGGCCGGGATGGAGGTGGGAGGGCCTTGGACTTCCCACAGGGCTGGGCACCATGCCCTCTTTTAAGGAAGCAGTGGGAGGGGGGGAGCGGGAGGGGACTGGGAGAAGGGGAGGAAATGTAACTCTCCTTTTTTTTAATGGAAAAATAAAAGAATATGGGGAAAAATTTTAAATTATATTAAATATTGTATGCATGTATGCTTATACCTCTGTTTGAAACATTGTTTATATATTAATATATATATATTTACCATACTGCAATGTACATTACTACCTCCGATTAAGTTACTTATACACTGTTTATATTTAAAAGTCATTGTCCTCACTTATTGTACAGTTGTTTATTGTCTTAGTCTTTAAGTTAGATAGGTATTAAAAATTATAGATGAATAGTCATCTTTGTTTGTTATATTTATAATTAGACTAATCAGGTTCTTTAGATACATAGAGATTATATTGAGTATAGATAGCTAATCTTCAACCTCTTCAAGGAGCTGTAGAAAATGGCCTTTAATCTAATTTAGAGTTTCATAGTTTCATGACAATGAGACACAATCTCTCCAGGCAACACCAATCTATTCCCGAGAGAATGTTGAGCACCAGAGACACTCCACCTGGAGCCTTTCTTCTTGGCAGAACTGGCCTTTGGGCAAAGAAATGCCCATACCTCAACCACTGACAGAGATACAGAGTATCCATAAATTGATAAAACAAAACTGTCATATCCTGCTAGGACAGGGTAAGATAGTTTTGAAAAGTTTCTTGCCTTTAAAAATGGTATGTCAGTTACTTTAGGTCTTAGCCAAATTTGGTCACTTCAACATTACAAATGAGACTTTGGGTGATTGCCCAGGTAGTCAGTTGTCTCTGTCATTTCTTGCACATTTTGGAAGTTTCCTGATTACACTTCTTGTCCACTCAAGTAATATTGTTTCCCTTCTCAGATCTTTGATGGAGTTAAAGATTAAATAATTATAGTTACCTTCCTCACAATTTAGCCAAACTTAATTTCAATATAATAGTTAGAGTCCTTAAAATAAAATGTTTAGTAAAACTTTTGTTATGCATTCCTTGCTTAATATTGTTTATTGTTTGTAATTTTATATTTGGTATCTGTTCCTATTGTATATAACTGTGTTGGGTTTGGATCGATCTTATTTAGACAAAAGGGGGAAATGATGGGGAAAATTATTAGCCAATCACATCCAGTTGGGGTGTGGCTACCTGAACTCCCAGTTAGATAAACAGAGAGAACACAGGTGTGCTCTCTCTCTCCATGCGGTATCTTTGGACCTCGGGACCTCTCATCCTTGTAGCGTGAGTTTACCCCCCTTTTCAGTCATTAAAAATTACTGTTCCTATTGAGCTGGCTTGGTTATTTATTTGTGCTGACCCAACTCTTTAACAATGGTGATCCGATAAGACACAGGTAGTTACTCTAATTTTTTTGTATCTGTGGATGTTTGCTTTGTTACTGAGTATGTGATCAATTTTCGAGAAAGTTCCATGAGATGCTGAGAAGAAGGTATATTCTTTCCTGTTTGGGTGGAATGTTCTATAGATGTCTATTAAGTCCATTTGATTCATTCATTACATCTGTTAGTTCTTGTATTTCTCTGTTAAGTTTCTGTCTGGTTGACCTGTCCATTCATGAGAGAGGAGTGTTGAAATCTCCTACTATTAATGTGTGGGGTTTGATGTATGCTTTAAGTTCTAGTAATGTTTCTTTTACATATGTGGGTGCTTTTATATTAGGGGCATATATATTCAGGATTGAGACTTCATCCTGATGGAATATTCCTGTTAAGAGTATAAAATGTCCATCTCCATCTCTTCTGATTGATTTTAGTTTGAAGTCCATTTTGTTCAATATTAGTATAGCCACACCTGCTTGTTTCTTAGGGCCATTTGATTGAAAAACCTTTTCCCAACACTTTACTCTGAGGTAATGTCTGTCTTTGTGGTCAAGGTGTGTTTCTTGTAAATAGCAGAATGTTGGATCCTGTTTTCATATCCATTCTCTTAACCTGTGCCTTTTTGTAGGTGAATTGAGTCCATTAATATTAAGTGATATTAATGACCAGTGGTTGTTAACTCCGGTTATTATTATTTTTTTTTTTGTGGTAGAGTTTGTGTGGTTTCCTTCTATGAGTTGTGCTGGTGTAGGGTTGTTAAATGTCTGTGTTATTATCGGTGTTGTTTGCTTCCCTTCGTTGTGGTTTTCCTTCTAGTACTTTCTGTAAGGCTGGGTTTTTGGCTATGTATTGCTTAAATTTGTTGTTATCCTGGAATATCTTGTTTTCTCCATCGATGGTGAAAGAAAGCTTTGCTGGGCTTGCATCCATGGTCTCTTAGTGTCTGCAGCACATCTATCCAAGACCTTCTGACTTTCATGGTTTTCATAAAGAAGTCAGGTGTAATTCTGATAGGTTCACTTTTATATGTTACTTGACCTTTTTCCTTTGCAGCTGTTAATATTCTTTCTTTATTCTGTATGTTTTGTGTTTTGATTATTATATGGCGAGGGGATTTTTTTTTTGATCCAGCCTATTTGGTGTTCTGTATGCTTCTTGTACTTTCATAGGAAAATCCTACTTTAGGTTGGGAAAGTTTTCTTCAATAATTTTGTTGAATATATTTTCTGGGCCTTTGAGGTGGAATTCGTCTCCTTCTTCTACCCCTATTATTCTTAGGTTTGGTCTTTTCATGGTGTCCCAGATTTCCTGGATGTCTTGTGTTAAGAATTTGTTGGATTTGTCATTTTCTTTGATCAACGAGTTTATTTTCTCTATCGTATCTTCAGCATCTGAGATTCTTTCTTCTATCTCTTGTATTCTGTTGGTTGTACTTGACTCTGTAGTTCCTGTTCATTTACCCAGATTTTCCATATCCAGCCATCCCTCGGTTTGTGTTTTCTTCATTGCCTCCATTTCAGTTTTCAAGTCTTGAACTGTTTCCATTACCTGTTTGATTGCTTTTTCTTGGTTTTCTAGTGTATCTCTGAGGGATTTATTAATTTCTTCTAACTTTTTGTTAGTCTTCTCATCCATTTCTTTAAAGGAGTTTTTCACATCCTCTTCAATGGTCTCTATCACTTTCATAATGTTACGTTTAAAGTTGATTTCTTCTACTTCTTCTGGATTAGGTTGTTCAAGTCTTCCTGTTGCATATTCGCTGGATCCTGGTGTTATCATGTTGCTTTTCAGGTTGTTAGAGGAAGTGCCTGCCCATCTTTTCCTTTGAATGTGGTCAGGAGAGTCTAGGTGGCTTGGTCTTTTTGTTGTGACTGACTGTGTACTTGGGGGATTTTTCTTGTTCTGCTCTGTCTTAGGTCCCCTCAACACTGGAGTTGGTCTCAGATCCCCTCCTCCCTGAAGCAGGCTATGGTGGTGGATCTAAGGACCCCCTCTGGATGGCTCTACTGGTACTGGATCAGGGCCACTTGCTGGCCAAGGACCCCGCAGACAAAAGCACAAGCTTGGTAGATGCCAGCTCCTCCAGATGGAGGCTCACCCGAAGAACTGTCCTGATTGCCTTTGATTATGAAGGAAGATCCAACCCGATTGTGGGAAAGCCTTTTGTTAGATTTCCAGATTTTTTAAGTGTCCATCAGTAAAAAGGTTACTTTGCCTTTTGTTAGCTGGCCTTCCCTCTTGCTGCAGCATTGATTTACTCCCATGCTGCTGCTGCCGCTTCCTCTACTGACAGCAGAACCAGTACTTCAAAGCTCTCATCCTGGACAAGGGACCAGCAGCTGTCCAGGAGCCTTCACGGCTTCCAGCACCAGACTGGCACTACTAGACTACCCCACCATGTGGACAATAACCACCACTTATTGTCTCCCAGTGAGAGTCAGCCATGGTGGGAGTATTCCAACTGTGAGGAACTCAGCCTCAAGGAGAAGGTTACCATGGGGCTCTCAGCTGCCCTGATGGCATTTTACTATTATTATTTTAAAACTGATTTAATTTGTTATATTTATTTATTACACACACACACACACACACACACACACACACACATGCATTACACCCACAGAGGAGAACAGTAAGGAGAAAACATCTAAATATTTGACAACTTATTATTGTCAGAGGAACGGTAACAATGAGTTCTGTAACTGATAATTCATACGTCAACTTAAAGATTAAGGTTTATGTTCCAGTTCTCAGTTTGACAATCAGCTCACTTTCAGGAGTAATTCTAGATAGATTCTTTACCAAGTCAGAGACAAATTGGCATTTTTACCCATGTTGGGAGGAAAATGTAATTTAGTTAGAGATTCAGAATACCAGGTGTGACTCTAGAAAATGGAGCAGTTCTAAATGAGGGCAACTACCATTTCCGTTGTCACTCCTGGTTCTGCTTCTCGGCATGCATATCTATACTTGCCCTTTCATTATTAATGCCAACAATCCTGTATTCTCCCCTACATTCTAACGAATTACACAAGGGCTGGCTGCCAATAAACATCTCTTCAAACCTGATTCCAAACCATACTGCACAGGTTATGAAGCCAGAACACAGAGTTTGCTGTCCCTTTGTATCTGCAAAGTTCATATGCATGCATTTGATCAACTGCAGAGAGAAAATATTTGGAAATACTGTATCCATACTGCGTTTGTGCAGGCAATTCTCTTTTTCTGTCCTCTGTACAAAACTGGGTAACTACCACATAGAATTCGTAGTTCATTCAGTGCGACAAATGATCTCAGGAAAACTCTAGTAGACTAAAGATGAGAATAGATTATAAGAAAATACAAAACCATTTTATAAAAGAGACTGAGACATCTACAATTTTGGTATTGTAGTATTTATAGAACAAATTAATATATATACTAAGTTTTTTCAAAGAGATATTGGTATTTTTTTTCAAACAGATACCAGTAAAAGAATATAAGTGATGATAGCAAGAAAAACTTATGCAAACTAATTTGATCAAATAGAGTACAAATTATCTTAATTGCTAAGAAAATGGATCTTCAATGTATAGGTGGTTCTGACTAAATCCTTTGCCATATGAATGCAGAGTCTTCTTGTGATGGACAAGTAGCTATAGAACTTTCTTTGGTAAAATGAAGCTGAAGTCATGACTAAAATTGTCTCATCATGGTGGGGGGACTTCTCTTAACATATCTCTTACATCACCATGATGGCAGCACACTAAAGTTGGTCTGTATACGTAGAGAGATGTAAGCACATCCAAGAGTTGACTTTCACAAGTTTCTGAGAGGTTGTTGTTAAATATACAGAAATTTTATAAGCCAATTATTCAACCACTAATATCTTAAAAATGAGGAGATGCATGAACCAGGATCCCCCTTCTTTTCTGAAAGGCAGTTTACTGGCATGGCACCATAGCTGGTGGGGAGCCAAAACATACCATTTAATCTACATACCAACTGGTAAGTAGACAGAGGTGAGGAGGTTTGGCTATGGTGAGCCAATTGACCTAGCAAATCTTTCCTGGTTCCAGGGATTTGAGTAACAGATTTATTATACATCACTGAAGGTTTGTGGGTGAAATTTATATATCATAAGACACTGTCTTAGTAATTTAACATGAAGAATGATTTAACAATTAATTGATTGAACAACATTGTAAATTAAAAGTTGAGTGTTTTGCTTGTAAAGGCATGGGCCAAATATAAGCAAGATGAGTATATAGTAAATAAATTACTTCAGTATCTAGTAAGCAAACCAGATGGTAGATATTTATTGGATGAATGTATATTTAAAAATTTTTCTTTTTAATAACCACAACAATGTAGTGATATTGTTTAGGAAGTCATGGCAAACTGAAGCAAATTTTATTTCCAAGTTGTTTGTAGCAAAAATTATAATAAGCATTATCTCCTGAAAACCTCAAAATCAGTATTCAAAATGAAGATATCACATATAATTTTAACTCAAATATATTTGTCCCAGGTAAATGAACTCATTGTTACAGTGAGAAATCTCTTCTCACACTTGGGATTATTATAGGGAAGACCCTTCAATAGCACTTGATTGGCTCTGGCTAAAGCTTGAATAAAATATTTTTCTTTTATTTAGGCTTATGCATTTTCCATATGCTGTTGTGAGGTCCCATCCCCATTCTACAGACACACTTTGAACAATAAATAGGATACAGCAAGTCTGGCTGTTTGGGCAGATGAGGGCTTTACACAGCAACATATTTCTTAGTTTCAGAAGTATTTCTTTCTTTTTTTCCACTTTTTAAATTACTTTATAGATAATACTAATCAAAATTCCCACTTCCTCCCCTCCTCCCACTTCCCCCCTGCTCCCTCACTTACCCTCCCTTCTTCTCCCTCCAGTTCTAAGATAGGGCAAGGCACCCTGTCCTGTGGGAAGTCCAAGGTCCTCCCCACTACATCCAGGCCTAGGAAGGTGTGCATCCAAAGAGAATAGGATCCCAAAAAAGCCAGTACATGCAGTAGAGACAAATCCCAGTGCCATTATCATTGGCCCCTCAGTCTGCCCCAATTGTCAACCACATTCAGAGGGTCGAGTTTGATCCCATGCTCGTTCATTCTCAGTCCAGCTGGAAAATCAGAGAAACATCACCTTTCACAATAGCCACAAATAGCATAAAATATCTTGGGGTAACACTAAACAAGGAAGTGAAAGACCTATTTGATAAGAACTTTAAGTTTTTGAAGAAAGAAATTGAAGAGGATACCAGAAAATGGAAAAATCTCCCATGCTCTTGGATTGGTAGAATCAACATAGGAAAAATGGCAATCCTACCAAAGGCAATCTATAGATTCAATGCAATCCCCATCAAAATCCCAACAAAATTTTTCACAGTCCTTGAGAGAACAATAATCAACTTTATATGGAAAAACAAAAAGCCCAGGATAGCCAAAACAATCCTATACAATAAAGGAACTTCTGGAGGCATTACCATCCCTGACATCAAACTCTATTACAGAGCTACAGTAATGAAAACAGCTTGGTATTGGCATAAAAACAGAGATGTTGACCAATGGAATCGAATCGAAGACCCGGATATTAACCCACAAACCTATGAATGCCTGATTTTTGACAAAGGAGCTAAAATTATACAATGGAAGAAAGAAAGCATCTTTAACAAATGGTGCTGGCATAACTGGATGTCAACCTGTAGACGAATGAAAATAGATCCTTATCTATCACGATGCACAAAACTCAAGTCCAAATGGATTAAAGACCTCAATATAAATCTGACCACACTGAACCTGATAGAAGAGAAACTGGGAAGTAGCCTGCAATGCATGGGCACAGGAGATCACTTCCTGTGTATAACCCCAGTGGCACAGACAATAAGAGCAACAATGAATAAATGGGACCTCCTGAAACTAAGAAGCTTCTGTAAAGCAAAGGACACAGTCATTAAAACAAAAAGCCAACCTACTGAATGGGAGAAGATCTTCACCAACCCCACATCAGACAAAGTTCTGATCTCCAAAATATACAAAGAACTCAAGAAACCAGACATTAAAATTCTAAATAACCCAATTAAAAATCAGAAGTATTTCTTAACTACACCAATATTGTTCTTTCCCAATAGTTGTTACCTGTAGGAGAAAATGCAGGCATGACCTGGTGGCCAGCCTACCTAGCACACTGCACTTCTACATAAGAAAATGGCCCATCATGCCCCAGAAGTCAGCAGCACACTGTATTCTGAGGTAGCATGAATAAGTAGCTGGTCTGTGGATGGATGAGTCTGAACTCCCCAAGTCTCCTTCCATGTGCTCCCTGGTGGTATGAGTTCTCACGGACCAATCTGAGGTAAAGCGCTAACAGATCACAGTCGATAGGTTTCTATTATGCAAGGGAAGCCGTCTCCACAGTGGTTCATCTCCACATCCTTTACGGACCCAAGGTACTGCTCACCTTTTCTTTCACAGTTCCTTGTCCTTGTCTTGAGCCATCCAGTTGACATCTTGTGTCCTTAAAACATTTTTTGTGTTACTGGTTATATGTTTTTGTACACTATATTATTGTAGATGTCTGTGAATGACAACACCTGAGAAGAAGCCATGTCTGAAGAGAATTGATTGATTAGAATTTCAGTACTGTGGAGAGATTGGAATGTTGCAGATTGACAGGCGAATAACCTCCTCTTGGGCTAGTTGTAGGCATACAGAGCAGCCAGCCATTCACTGCCCACCTCAGTATTAGAAATAACATCTTATGACTAATCAAAATCTTTTGGACTCTATTAACTAACAGACTCCCAGCTTTCACAGCCCAAAAGCTAGCATCTTGGGCCATAGACAAATTTCTCCTATCTGGTTACTATTTCTGCCTCTCTGCTGTACCCACCATTGTATTTCAAACTTGCCTCAATCTATGACTTTCTTTGTTCTGTGAAAGTATAAAACTTCATTAAACTGCTTCCATGTTGGAACATGGAATTTGGGGTAACCTAAATCTGTGTTCCTGGGCCACGGTCACTCAAAATGACTCCAGAATAAACTAACTCTTCTTTTTTTAAAGATTGATTTTATTGATTTATTGCTCCCCTCCCATCTTCTCCCCTCCCTTTCATCTCTCTTCCATGGACCCCATGCTCCCAATTTACTTAGGAGATCTTGTCCTTTTCTACTTCCCATGTAGATTAGATCCATGTATGTCTCTCTTAGGGTCCTCATTGTTGTCTAGGTTCTCTGGGATTGTAATTTGTAGGCTGGTTTTCTTTGTTTTATGTTTAAAAACCACTTATGAGCGAGTACATGTGATAATTGCCTTTTTGGGTTTGGGTTATCTCATTCAATATGATGTTTTCTAGATCCATTCATTTGCCTGCAAATTTCAAGATGTCATTATTTTCTTTTCTGCTGTGCAGTACTCCATTGTGTAAATGTACCACATTTTCCTTATCCATTCTTCAGTCGAGGGGCATTTGGGTTGTTTCCAGGTTCTGGCTATGACAAATAATGCTGCTATGAACGCAGTTGAGCACGTCCTTGTGGTATGTTTGAGCATCCTTTGGGTATATACCCAAAAGTGGCATTGCTAGGTCTTGAGAGGTTGTTTCCTAATTTTCTGAGAAATCACCATACTGATATCCAAGGATCTATACCAGCTTGCACTCCCATCACCAATACAGGAGTGTTCCGTTTACCCCACATCCTCTCCAGCATAAATTGTCATCAGTGATAAACTAACTCTTACTCAATTTAATATGAGTGTTTGGCTTTAGGTCAACAATTCATATATATGCTACATATTGAAGTATGTTTATTATATTGTTATGTAACATATATGTACATGTTTATTGTACATATGATGTCACAGAAAGACAAATCAATAAACTACACCTTACCATATTACTTGTTTTATTTACAACAAATTAGGTACTTCAAAAAATTCAAAAGAGCTTGGTATGTTGTTGGTCTCTCCCATTGTATGCTCCAAAGCTGTAACTATAGAATATCAAATGGTTGAAACAAATCCATGGTGGTTTTCTATGCTCCAAGAATATTTTCTTCTAAAATATAATAAACATACAACCAACATATTATCTCCCACTTCAGAATGTGATATTTCCCATAAAACATGAATAATGAAGTTTAGAATTCTATTAACTCATAGACGTACTTTGGGTAAATATTTGATAAAGTCCCGAGGCTCCTTTATCAAGTAGAAGAGCTGGAGAGCATTTTCCTAGCCTGTAATTCTGCCCCAGCCATTGCTCACTACCTCCATTCTTAACTCTCAAAGAAGATAACTCTATATAAATATTTACACTGTTTTAGAAGTAGTTGGATAACATGAGCAGGTAAATCAAAAGTCATATATGGCAGCAAATGCTTTGAAATAAGGTGGCATTTTAAAATATGATATACCAGTAAGTTATTATAATAATGATGTTCTGGATGAATTGTGTTTAATTGCAGACACACCGATATTCTTTTCTTATTTCACATTAGGCTACATTATTTTCTCTTTGAATGTCTTTTCTTAAAATTTTTTTATTTTTTTAAGAATATTTATTTATTATGTATACAATGTTCTGTCTGTGTGTATGTCTGCAGGCCAGAAGAGGGCACCAGACCTCACTACAGATGGTTGTGAGCCACCATGTGGTTGCCAGGAATTGAACTCAGGACCTTTGGAAGAGCAGGCAATGCTCTTTATCACTGAGCCATCTCTCCAGCCCCTCTTGAATGTCTTTATTATTTTCCTTGTATTAAAGATTGAAGAAGCATACATATTCTAGGCTTTATCTTCAGATGAAGCTATCTTCAATTTATTTCTGACAGAATTAACTTACCAACCTAGAGTTACATCATCTCGGTTAGCTGAATTTTCTGATGTAGGTTTCCTTATTGCTACTCCAAGATGGACCTAGCATGGATTCGCTCCTATCCTGTGGGTTTCTGCTTTGCTGGATTGTTTTCTTAGCTGTACAGGGTTTTTTTTTTTTTTAAATTGAAATCCCAGTTGTTAGTTGGTGGCCTTAATTCCTGGGTAAATAGAGTTCTGTTCAGAAAGTCCTTTCCTACATGTATTGTGTAGGGCGTTAACCATGTTTTCTTCTAACAGTTTTAGTGCTTCAGGTTCTAAATTGAAATATTGATCCATATAGATCTAATATTTGTGCAGGGTAAAATTTGACTTGTAAAATTTGAATTCTGATTAGCCTTGCCTGTGACATTGTTGCCGTGTGACATTGTTGTTCACCATCCTCCAGTATCTTCTTCAGACAACACCTACTGCTTGAATATACTAAGCAAGTCAAGAGTATACCAAACAAATGTTTTCTTTGTGGTACGTTCTAATATAAAAACATATGGCATTAAGTTTCCGGTTTTTATAGATGAGTATGTTGACGAGTAAATGAAAATTTCCCCTCTCTTAAGACTAATAAACGTTTCAATTAGAAATCAATCAAGGTCTAGGTTAAGAGGATATTTTATTTGGAAAAAGCTGTTCCAATAAGAAGAGAATTCCAAATTCAAGACTTGCAAGGGTGTCAAAATCACACAGAGAAAGTCTTTTCCTTAGAGAGGGCAAGCACAGCTGGACACATCAACAGCAAGTTGGGTAAGTGAGCGGAAGCAAGCAGAGTGAACATACGATGAGAAATATTTTTTAGCACTGATCATAGTGTTCCTGAAAATGGGGACTTCATGAGGCAAGCCTTTTATATATTTATTTTGTTATTTGCTTAGATTTGAGACAAATCAACGTAGGACAGTAGGGCAGGTAGTGGGGCCCCAAGTTCAACTGTTTTTGCGGAGCAAAGGTTGCAGGTCAGCATATGAAGAAACTGGTTGGTAAGGAAGGCTGGAAAGTCTCGGGCTGAGGCCAGTTAAAGTTTGCTACTGCTCCAGGTCCAGAGGCACAGCATAGTGAAAATGAAACATAGTTCAAAACGATACTAGAGTGCACACCTCTAGATAGACAGTGAAGGTGCCAGTGAGATGTGAAATGCATGAAGTTGTGTGCAGAACTACATGGAACAGACAGTGTGCACCAGGTAACCCATGGCATGTAAATCTACCCCCTCAACTCTGTACAATGGGACCAATTGAGTTGCTAAACTTTCACTTTTGACTGACATACTTCCTCTCTTGGAAGTCTAGCTTTCCAATAAGGTGTCCTTGCTTCTGCTGCTGCCCAGTGCCCTAGATCCCTCTGTAGGTGCCCATAAAACTAACTAACCACCTATATGAAAAGTTCAGACCTGCAGGGAGCTGAGATTTCTGACTAAGGTTTGGCTAAACTTAGTCACTAGGTAGTAGGGACAACCATGAGCATGTGACCAATAGCTGTACAATGCTATTTTTAAATCTAAATTAGAGCACATCTAAAAACATGTTTAAATAATTGTCTATCATGCACAGGAGACTATATTATGAAAACTGACATTCTGAGATAGCCTTACCAATATGGCACTCGTTCATAGTTGGAACTGACCACAGAAAACACTGCATTCTACAATACTTTGAATATCCTTGTCTCTTGCTTCTGGGGAGGCTTTAGCGAGTGAGGATAACATAACAAGGCAATAGAAGGAAAGTTTAACAAAGTTTCCAACTTACAAAGCTAAGTAAACCAGAACAGTCTGTTTTCATTGGGTTCTTTCTTTTAAAGTAAGTTATGGAAATAAAATATTACAGTGTATTTGTGTGTGTGTGTATGAATGCACATGTGTACATGCGTGTCTTAACATATCACTGAAAAGAGCAAACAGTCAAGAGTAGGGCAAGTATTCTATGCATATCTTGAGTGTCATTTGTTCAGATCATAAGTTGAGAAATTGCTAAGTAGAACTGATCATTCAGCTCATGTGTAACTAAAGAAAGTGTTTGCTAATTAGGTAAGAAGATAGATATCTTTTTTTTCTTAAAAGACTGTGAAACAATACAGGTGTGAAATTATGTGAGACCTATCCATTTTTTACCACCACTGTCTATAGAATAAAAGGATTGAGTACATTTAGTATTGTTTTCCTATCAAGTGTAGCAAAGGAGATGTGTTTAATTTGGAGAATGCATTGGAAAAGTTAACAAGCAATATTTCATTTGTTTACAGACAACATATCAAGTAGTATCTGTGAGTAATTATCAGAGAAATGCTGACAGTATCTGTGTGATAACAACTTAGAGAGAAAAGAGAGCATGGCCAAAACAAATGAAGGAAATTACAAAAAGCTACTCAAAAATTTTCAATTCTCAAGAACTTATTTTTGTTTTGATAATGTGTTACATATATGTGTTTGCTATGTATTTTGAAAACTAGATGTTAGAAACAAAAAAGACATAAGAGTGGTGGTTTGTCTTTGTTTTGCCAAAGTTTAAATGTATCGCTAAATAAACTATTTTCTCAAATTACTCCATGTTGCTAATTGAATTTTTATTATAAAATGCTGGGCTCCCCTAAATCCAAGAAGCTAGATTCAGTCACACATTCATAATAAATTCATTATAGAGCCAATTCAACACTGTAAAGAGATTTATTCAATGTGGCCACACTGGGAAGAGGAATGTAAAGATGGCTAGTGACACCCAAGTCCATCTTCAAGGCACTGTCTGCAAGTTTAGTTTTAAAAAGAGTTTAGGTTTAAAAGGTATATATATAATTAAATAGTCTGGGTCCTGGTAGAATTCTACCCATCAGTGAGCTATCATTCATCTCTGGTCTGTTTTGCAAGGTGGTTTGATAAATTGTAAAATATTAATCCCTGAGAGTGCTATCTCTTCTTCATGGGTAATGATCCTCCACTGGGGTGTGGTCTGTCTTGTGACACACCCTGTACTGGAGCTTAAGTAACTTGAGAGTAAAAGTTAAGGACAATTTCTTTTCTGTGCTTCAGCTAAAATAGAGGCACAGAATGAAGACAGAGACGCCAGGATCTCATCTTGTTTGTAATTATCTGAAAGAATCAGTACTTTGCCTGTTTTAACATGTTTATTATGAGCTGTGGTTCTGAAATGTATGATATCCTTGTATGTATCTATTGATATGGTGTTAAGCATTAATTAAAAACAACAATTAAAATATATTTACCAGCAGGGTAAGGTAATCTTTTGATTACAACATATGGCTTTGGGGTAATAATAATACCAATTTTCAAAAACCTAAGAGGATGATATATGAAATGATAGGTTTTAGAAATATTATTAGCACAGAGACAACATTTTGGTTAATAATAATGTTTAGCCTCACACTAAGCTGAATTCAGCATTTTTAGTAGACTCTGTTAAATATTTTGGAGAGAAAAATAAACTTGTCAACACAGATAAATAAGCTATAAATAGATTTCATAGAAATATACTAATGTCTAATACACAGCATTCCTTTAGGGTAACATTAAAACATAAAATATCCAAACAGGATATTGTTGTTACAACTGAAATAGAAATAAGGGTATGAATATCTATAGATGAGAGAAGAATATTAATCTATATTTTAATGAGAAATTTGATGTGTTGCCCTAGGAAAAGATGGCTGTTACATGATTTGCTGTGAACTAGCAAACAGGATTAATCTCTATTCATCTATCAGGAAGGCTGACGGTGCCTTTGCTGGCTAATTCAGGGTCCTTTATTCAAGTATCAGATGTCTTTGTGATTCACATTATATGGCTCAACAACTTTCCAAGGTTACTGTATTTATGAAGATGAATTATCTGTCACTGCTGAGTGACAACTAAAGTTTTACTACGGGTGCTGAGAAGTAGTCAAAGATCAGCTCCAGTTTTAGGAATTAAAATATAAAAAGTTCAGACTCCCACACATAAAAACCTAATCTCATTCTTTGCCCGTCAGTGTTCTGTCACTATACAAGTGATCTTAATATGTTCAATGTGTAAGGAAAAAGGTCTTGTTTTGGTTCTTCTGTGTTGAAGGGTCCATCTATGGTCAACCAGTGCTTCTCCTTTGGGCCTGTGTCAAGGTAGTACATCAAAACAGATAGTTCATCTCAATCCAACAAGTGAACTGAACAAAGAGACCAGGAAACAGACTCTCCTTCAAAGCATGCACTCAGTGACCAAGGTCTTTCCAAAAGCCTATGCTGAGTTTTCAACCTGTGAAAATAGAGACAGAACTTTTGGGAAATTTCCTTAGAAATTTACAAAACAATCAGTAAGTGTCAATTATCCTTTATAACAACACTTTTGATTTGGCACGAGAATTTTAAATGCATAGCTTAACATCTACTGAGAGTTTCTAATACCCTTAAATTAATGCCACATATGATATCTAATGTAAGTTAAAAAACTGATTTATTACTGTGCATATTTTATATGTAGCTTTAGGACACCTAAGTGGCGTTTTTGAGGAAAAGAAATGTAATAAATATACTCACCTCTCAAAAACAGTATTTCTGTCCTTAAATCATAAAATGAACCCAATTTAAGAGTATGAGATAGTAATAACCAACTCAGTGATCTGAGAAAAGGAACAGATGTGATGTGGTATTCCCCTCTGTATGCTGTGAATATGTTTTATTACCATTGGCTAATAAAGAAGCTGCTTCAGCCTATGGCAGGGCAGAATAGAACTAGGTGGGAAACCAAGCAAAGTTATAGAGAGTAGGCGAAGTCAAAGAGATGTCATGTAGCTCTCGAAGGAGAAGGATGCTGGAATCTTACTGGTAGGCCACAGTCTCATGTTTATACATAGATTAATAGAAATGGGTCAATTTAAGATGTAAAAGCTAGCTATAAATACACCTGAGTCACTGGCCAAACAGTGTGTCATTAATATAGTTTCTGTGTGATTATTCAGGTCTGGGTGGCAGGGAAACAAACACCCAGTCTATGTTTACACAGATGAAGGTGTTTCTGAACGCAACAGTCATTACAGACAACCAATGAGTGGGCAGTGTCATTTAAGTGTGAGTGATATCAAGGGATGATCGAAGAATTCATAAAAAATGGGAATTCAAGGCACCATGGGACAGCGATTCGAGAATCTCAGTGAATACACAGAAGTTAGAAGAAACAAAGAGAACTTGGTTTTGAGCTCAGGGCAAAAAGAGAGTGGAATAAAATGAGTAAATCCATTCTTTTTACCATCTTCTTAATCACTACCTTTTTTGAGGGTGGAAGTCCCTTATTTTTTAATAAACAACTTCTGGAAGGACATTACACAACATCATGATATACATATGTGTAAAATTTGTGTGTGTGCTTTATACATCTCCTCTTAGTTTTTATGCTAGTAAATGTAAGTGGATACACATATAACATGTTTAGTTACTGATTTTTCTTCATTGAAGACACCAGTAGATTTCAAGTGTAGATGAAGTATATATTGTAGACAACATTAATATCAGCATGCATGATAACAGAATTCCATTATTCTCTGAAGGTAAATATAAAAATGGAGTTTTCCGAATAACATGTTTTTGAAAACTGTCTTCATGTTCCAGGCATCATCTACTGTCGAATAGTCGATAAATAACTGGAGCCACAGCCTTGCCTTGTAGTGTGTACATACACAAGTGAGATGATGAGCAAAAGAAAAAGCAGGCTGTGTGGACAAAATGTGACAAAGGAAGGGATTGCTTGAGGTGAACTTTGAAGAGTGACTTGCAGTGAATGGATGAGCTACAATGGGGCTGCAGACCAGCTCCAGTAGACTTTGTTGGGATCAGTTATGACTCACAGTACCTATTTTCATCCAAAATGAATGACACAAGGGGTTGACAGTGGCCTGGGTAACCTTAGATGAGATCTCTGAGGCTGGTCAGACATAGAACTACTTAGTCTGTGGAGAAGGACCTAATAACCCACCCCAGAACTGATACAGACTCATGTCCTTACACACTGAATAAGGGCTGGCCTAGCACAATGTGTGTGTGCTGGAAGCCTATCTCCAGACAGGTCCCATGACCTGGGATGAATGTGTGAAGTCAGTGCAATGAAGAAACTGTGACTACCTGTTTTAAACATGTGGCCCTGGGTAGCCTGGGCCGTTTTTATTTATACATTTTCAATGGTTCTCTTGAACAGTTTTACACTTAGATTTGTTCCTCAAAGTTTCTAAAAATGGTTACAGTAATTTCCAGTTTGTTTCTTTGCTTTTTACATCTTCTGACCCCCAACTTTTCCCACTAGTAACGATTACCTATGTGATCTATAGCTTAAATGTTAGAAGTATAAGTAGTGTTGCAAGCTGCAAAGGAAGTTTTCTAACTAGGCACACCTACAAGTAGAACAGTATGCTCAGTTGGCAGCTTTTCTGTTACAGTGTCATGCAGGATGAGAGACAGTTTTATCTCTAGAGGTTAATATCCACATCTGGTAGAGTCTGAGTCCTCACACTCAACTCACCAGCCGAAGCTGGATCGATTCATTCTACATTCGGCACTACTCTATCTCCACTGTGAGTATACCAAGATTTTTCCTTATATCTGTAAGCAACATAACTTAGAAACTTACTCTAATGGTTGCACTGTCTATCTTTTGTTCTCATGTTCTTCTCCTCTCAACTTTTTAGGGTGTTTGCTGCAGGACAATGGTTTTACCCTGTAAAGATGTGTTTCTTGTACTTGTTTAATAAAATGCTGATTGGCCTATTAGTTCAGGCTTCTTATTAACTCTTTTAACTTATATTAGCTCATAATTCTTGTCTGTGTTAGCCATATGTCTTTGAACCCTTTTTGGCAAGGCAGTCAAATCTTGCCTGCTCTGTCTCTGGCTTCCTCTGCGTCTGGGTGATGACTGAAGACTGAATCTTTCTTCTTCCCTGAATTCTCCTGTTCTTGTTGTCCTGCCTCTACTTCCTGCCTGGTCATCCCACTTATACTTCCTGTCTGGCTAACTGGCCAATCAGCATTTTATTGACAAGTACAAGAAACAAATCTTTACAGGATAAAACCATTGTCCCACAGCACTTTGCCTCCTCTTTGGATTTAGTCAGCACCATATTAGGGTGCCATTTGTTCATTCCCTGTCTCTAGACTATTCCCGTTAACTCCTGATATCATCCTGATATCTATTTATTTGCATTTCCCCTAGACTCTTGTGGCTAAAATCATTTTCTCCAAAACAGTTATGCAAATATGTAATATTAAACTTCATGAACTGCTATGACTTAGGCTAGTCACAGGGTGTGTTGGGGGGGCAGCATCCTGTTCTTAAGAAGCATGAATTCATGGTCACACCTGAAACATCAAAGGCGTTAGGGGCTGAATCAGATCCACTGTATATTTTTAACAGCAATTCCTCTGGCTCACTCAGAAGAGAGTCATCAGGGGGAAGTTTTCCCTTTGTAATAGCTATTTAATCTGTGAGTGAGAAAGGGAAACTAAAGGAGCCAGCAATATGGCTTGTGTAGCAAAAGTAAGGAGATCACACAGCATATATGCCCCTTGGGTCATGCCCAGAATTATGCAGTGGACTGTCCACAGCGGGTGAGGGTCTCCATGGCCTTGCCACAAGGAGAGCAATTCATGCTATTCTCAGCCTTTTTCTCCAAAGGAGTCATAAGTCTCCTTCCATGTATGAGTTGGCAGAAGTGGATCTTGGCCCTTTTGTTTGGGACCAACCATCTCTAGCTGGCCTTAAACTTTGGTAGCTTGTGAGGCCCTACTCCTAATATAAAAGTCAGAGTGCTATCTCTGGAGGGGCCATGCGTAGAGGGGGAGTCCAGGGAACACAGGTGATATGCATTTCAACAGGTAGATAAATAAATAGATTCCAAATTTCATATAGTTTCCACTCATTTATATTCACATGTGTCTTGTGTCTTTTTGTAGAGACTGGCACAGGCTAAGTAAGTGTATGGGAATATTGAAACACACACTTGCCCCCTGCAACTTCCACAGAAAATGGTGAAGGATAAAGGGGAATAGTTAAAAAAGCCTGTTTCCAGGCCAGATAGCCACCGCTTCAGGGGTTGAAGCTCCAGAACGGCTTCACTGCCCCAGGCTGGATCAGATTTTGCAGAGGTCTACAGACCTCACTGTGATGGGTTTCTTTCCCTTTCCTTACCTGCTATCTGATGTGGGAGTCCCCTCCGTACGCTGTGATCACCATGAATGATAAATAAACAGCTTTGGATCTATAGCAGGACAGAACTTAGGTAGGCAGGGAAAGCTAGACTGAGTGCTGGGAGAAAGAAGGGTGGAGTCAGAGAGAAGCCATGGAGCGGCCAGAGATAGATGCTGGGAACTTTAGCAGGTAAGCCACTGTCACGTGGCTATACACAGATTAATAGAAATGGGTTAAATTACTGTGTAAGAGATTAGCCAATAAGAAGCTAGAGCTAATGGGCCAAGCAGTGATTTAATGAATACAGTTTCTGTGTTTTTGGTCTAAGCCAGCCAGGTGGCCGGGGACCAACAAGCGGTGTCCTCCAATAGCTTTTCTCTTTCCCTTGAAGATTTTCTGTAGGTGCCTGAATCCTTGTCTCATGCTCTGTCTCAAGGAAATCCAACCTAAGACAAGAAAATCCTGTAAAAGAGGGTTTAGCAAAATATAGGTTATGGCTCATACTGATTCAATCCTCACTTGTTTCTTTTATAAATAGAGTTTTACTGTTGCATGATTAAACCGTTCTATAAATATACATGGTGTAAGTGTGTGTGAAGCTTTCATTCTACACTAGCAGATTTCATGCATTGTTTTAGAGGCCTAGTGACCTGCACTTATTTTCTTATTTCCTGACCTTTGACAAAAGTAAAAAAAAAAAAAGTTTGCTGACCCATGTTGCATCTTTTCCACCAGTATTTTACTGATGCATTGAGCAAATATCTTTTGTCCTTAATGAGGTAGAGCAAGTTGTTGGAGTTAATTCTCTCCCCCAGATGATTTTCAGCATAGAACAAGCCAAATAAAATCTACACAAACACAAATACTGAGTTGAACTAGGAGGAAGCCATTCTTGCACTTCAGTTTAATGCGTGTTTAGTGCTGCTGTTCATGTTATTCTCCATCTTTTGATTTTTTTCCTTCTCCTTTTTCTCTTCTTATGTTTGGAAATAGAAGGTTTTAAGAAGTGGGTGGGGATGAAGTCATTCCCAGTTCATGGAAGTTTGCCAACAATGTGAGAATTTTTACTGATGATGCTGAAGACAATGAAAAGGTTGTTGACTGACTATAAAAAGTAGTGACTCTCAGAGCCAATGAAAACCCAAACAACAAAAATCCACAGTCAAGTCTATGAGCAAAGGATTAGCATATTCTTGAAATGAATGTTTCATGACATCAGACAAAGATCATCATTGTACGAGATCTTTTATTTATCTAACACAAACCTCTACAGTTATTGGAGTTGATGTCTATTGAGCAGTGTGTGTTATGCTAGCTATCTTCTCATTGTGTTTTTGCATGGCTTGAAACATAAATGCTTTTTGTTGATCTTTCTTCTTAACAAGTGTGGGTATTAGAACTTTAAAGATTTTTGTCTTTATAATAGACAGTACTCTAGACAGTAGTGAACCCTCAGCTCTATAGACTTCTGCTTTGACTGCTTCCCTCATGTTTTCTTCCACATACTACAATGATGAGATCAATCAAAACATGTTTTATTGTAAATGTAACAGTTATTCTTATGGTCACACTTTCTATTTAAAGCATGAGTAAAATTTCAACATAGTGTCTTTTAGAAGTTGAAGAAAGTATCTTATTAAAGAAATGAATCTCTAATTTTCAGTTTCTTTGGCTTTCCTCTTACCACTGACAGACAGTCTTGTGATCTTGTTTGATGTTTCTCACTTTTGAAAAGTCAATTTTAGTGTACTGGCCAATAAATTATAATACTCAGCTGGTTACAAATAGAACACACGGTAAAGCATATAAAATGGATAAACACATGGATTAAATAAATGGAGACTTGGTCAGTGGTTAAAGATGACATATATTCAGTAGAAAAGGCCACTATTGAAAACAAATGGTCTGTGACTAGTGCCGTC
Organism: Ondatra zibethicus; assembly: GCA_004026605.1. NCBI lineage: Eukaryota > Metazoa > Chordata > Mammalia > Rodentia > Cricetidae > Ondatra > Ondatra zibethicus. The sequence continues at coordinate 46,447 of PVIU01010858.1, read as the reverse complement.
TGTGTTCATATTAAGACTAAATTCTTTTGCACAAGTTGGATAAAGACCATGCTCAGAATTGTGCACAACTAAACAGAATTTTATCATTACAGAAATCACCTCCAATATTGAGACAAAGTACACAGAGAACAATGTTGGGAGGTGCTGCCATGTCAAAACATGGCGCTCATGAATACTGTCAGGTTATTTCACTTGAAATAGAGAACATTACCAAGGACTTGGGGTGTCACCAGTTACTAAGAAGGGAGGGACATCCATACAAGTGAATAGCTGTACGGTTTCAGTTGTCCACTTACAGTACACACACACACACACACACACACATCAGAAATGGTTAGTTTGGAGAAAATTTATCTAGAAAGTTGTACATATGTTTTCTTTTTGGTTACTTAAGAAATGACAGTGGCTGTTAGATTAGTTTCAGAGTTTAAAATCTTCCTTGGGTTGTAAGTTCTTTCCTGTAAGAACTTCTAAATATTTTATTTCCCTAACTTCAGAAACTAATTTAGAACTGTTAAGATTCTAGGGAGAAAAATAATGACATGTTTCTTGGTAAAACAATAGCATTTAAGCCTTTCTTTTCAACTAACTTGACTCTGCACATTTTGAGCTTTTTTGGGTAAAATGTTTCTCCAAGTGATTCAGATTTCTTGACTAGCTTAAATAGGAGGAATCTAATGTCTGGGGCATCTGATGCCTTTCCTCTCTAGCCATAGCTCTTTCAGATCACTCTTTGTACTGCTATAAGCCAGAGGCAAGACTGGAGCAGTAAGAAGCAATTTGTGAAGGGCAGGCGGGTTTCACAGGGGCCTGTGCTAACAAAAGAGCATTGTGAAAGAGCATGTTAGTGCATTCACTTGCACGTGACTGTATTTTATGGTTTCTTTATTTCTTTAGCTTTGTTTTTGAGCTTGGACTTTCCACTTTGTCCTAAATCTTTCATTACCTGGTAGAAGCTGAAGTGATAATATCATCCTCTTCCTCAATAACATGCTGGGTGTTTGTAGCATGTTTTTCTCACCTGGTGCACACCTCTTAATTTATAACACAAAGGATGAGGCTTTCTGCCTTATTCCATCAACTTCCATATGAATTCTTATCAAATGTTTACAGCATTGTTTGACTAATAATAGAAACAGTATTTAAATATTGGGTGAAATGTCAATTTCTGTTAATTTTTATTTTATTCTTTTCAAAATGCTTTAAGTGTTAATTTAAAATAAATATTTTTTTTCCTAAAATAAGCATTTGCTGAGGACTGTAGTTGCTGGCTCAGTAGCTAGGACCCAGTGGACTCTGTCTTCAACAAGGGTACAGATCACATGGTGTATATTCCTGAGGAGATTCTGTACAAAATCTTATTTGTAAGATGTAAGATGTGCTCCAGGCCAGAGCTTGAAGAAGTCTCATAAGCTCTCACCCACTTCAATCTAAGTCAGGGTTGGAATTTATCAGTCTACTTTATAGTTTTTATCTTGTTCACTCCTCAATAACTTTGAACTCTGGAAAGGTTGATTCCTTTGCAAAGTAGATTCCTGTGACAGGGAAGACAGATGTTAGTTAGACTTTCCTGGTTCAAATGCCATACTCAACTCATGAAACCATTCTTAAAACGTAGTATACAATCAGGATCAAATACTTCAGGTTGCTGTTTGTGGACATCTTTTATAAATATAAAACACCCCTATCAGATTGATCATCTTGTTTTCAAGTTTTTAAAATTTTATTTTATGTGTTTGACTATTTTACCTGCATGCATATCTGTGCTATACATGTCTGCAGAGGCCAGAAGAGGACCTCAGGACCCCTGGACTAGAGTTGCTGATGGTTGTGGGCAACCATGTAGGTTATTGGAACTGAACTTGGGGTCACTGTAAGAGTAGTAAGTGCTCTTAACTGTCAAGCTATTGCTCCAGGCCTTGATTGATAACTTTTTATGTGTCCTCAATTGAGAACCTATTTATTAAACAAATAACTTACAGGTGGCTTACAATGTGAAACTCTTCATACCACTGTTGAAGATGTGTTACATCTGTTTATGCTGTGGAACATTTGTTTAATGATGCAAAGATGTGTTGCATTCTTTTATGTTGCATTGGTTTAATTCTGTGAAATTGTGTTACTTTGCCTGAAACACCTGATTCGTCTAATAAAGAGCTGAACAACCTGCAGGTAAGCAGGAAACAGATAGGTGGGCCTTCCAGGCAGAGAGAATAAATAGAAGAAGAGAAAGAGAAGAGGAAGGAGCAAGAAAAGGAGAAGGAGAGGAGGATGTCAGGGGTCAGGTACCCAGTCACACAGCCAACTATGGAGTAGGAAGTAAAGAAAGGTATATAGAATAGAGAAAGATAAGCCCAGAGCAAAAGGTAGATGGGATAATACTGGCTAAGGCCAGGCATTCATAACTAAAAATTAGCCTCTGTGTATTTATTTGGGAGCTGGGTAGTGTGCCCCCAAAATCAAAGAGCCAAGAGTAAAAACAAAACTATATTTTGGTACCAAAAAGGGATGCAGATCCTTTAAAAGTTTCTGCTGGACAGTGAGTTCTTGAGCAGCTGGTACATTAAACAGGAACAAAAATCTTAGAAAAAAAACCACCTGCCATAGTACATGGCACTGGCATTCCAGAATTGGGGGCTTGGGTGTAGTTCTTAGTCAAACGTATCTCTGCTCAGGCCGCAAGCTTTCATGATCTGAGTAGCAGGGAGAAACAGAAGCCAAAGCCACATGGAGGTCCTGGTCATTCTGTTTAGCAACTTTTTGCTCATGCAGACAAAAAAACAAAAAAAAAACAAAAAAAAAAAACCTAGAAATATGCAGTAAAGACAGATACAGAAAAAAAAACCTCTAAACATATTACAGTGTGTTTACCCATGTGCATAAGCTTAAAAAGGAATAAGCCATGTAGAGATGGGAAAGACACAGGGAGTCTGGATCCTGTATGTTGCTGTATTGTTCTTGACTTTTTTGATTGCTGAAAAGCAAATGACAACTGCTAAGAGACATGTGATTAGAAGACGGACTGATGAAATAAACCAGCTTAGATATTTTAAGAATGCCTTAACTTTAAAATGGACCTCAAAAATGCATTGCTTTGGAGAAGAGGTTTTTCTTTTGTTCCTATAGGAGACAAGAGGCTGTGAATTCCTTCAGGATTGATATTGATTAGGTTTGATTGGGCAAGACTTCCTGAATCTTGATAGGTGATATATACCAACAAACATTACAGCTGGTCTTCCCAGGACTTGCTAAATTTTCTCAGGGACCCCTAAAGATGCTTTTCCCCCAGACAACAGGAAGCAGTCTAGAGAAGAAAACGTCCATCCCTACGAGATGAGGTGGATGCATGTTGGTTATTTGGTGGGTCATAGATATTTGTTATCATTTAGGGAAATATACTATAAAAAGACAACTATTAATCTCAGATATTTTGCATTGACATGGATTTTGGTATATTCCTACAAACTGAAAGTTATTTTTGTTTTTATATATGATTATTTATTATTATATGTTTACAGGTGGCTTACAATGTAAAAATCTTTTCATATCACTGTTGTGGAATATATATATTTATGTGTATATTTCTTTTTTAATTATAAACTGATTGACCTATTAGCTCAGGCTTCTTATTAACTCTTATAACTTATATTAGCCCATAATACTTGTCTGTGTGAGACACGTGGCTTGGCACCTTTTTTGGTGAGGCAGTCACATCTTGCTTGCTCTGTGTCTGGATGACAACTATAGACTGACTCTTTCCTCTTCTCAGAATTCTCCTGTTCTGGCTGCCCCACCCCTACTTCCTGCCCGGTTGCCTCACCTATACTTCCTGTCTGGCTACTGGCCAATCAGCATTTTATTAAAATACAAGTGACAGGATAAAAGACTATTGTCCCATCAGAACCTGGCCAGGCATACATACATGTCAAGTTCCTTGTTTTGTTATGATTGCTTGATGGTTAAATTTACTAGTGCAGGAAACTGGCTCACTATGAATATTTTCATCCACGGGCACTAAACAATATGCCCTTTGTTTAACCTCAATTTTCTGTTTTGTTTTGTTTTGCTGCTTTTATATTGGGGATGGAAAACAGGTCTTACATACTTTAGGCAAGCATTTTACCACTGAACTGTATGTCCTTTTCATTTTAGCACACAGTCTCCGTCTCAGGGACTGGAGAGATGGTTCAGTGTTCAGGAACACTGTGTTGCTGTTGCAGAGGACCTGGGTTCAACAGACAGGACCCACATGATGGTTTATGATTCTCTGTAGCTCCAGTTACAGGGGAGTCAATGCCTTCGGAGCTTTTTGGGTGCCAACCATATATGTGTGGCATATACATACATGTAGGGAAAATACTCACACAAAACAAAACTGAAAACACAATCTTACTAAGTTGCTCAGGCTGGCCTTGAACTTGTGATCCTCCTGGTTCAGTCTCCCAAATACTTGAAATCATAACCATGAGCCACTAAGTCTGGTTCCTGATTTAGTGGGTTTTTTTTTATGTTTTTGCCCTGTAACTGAAAATGTTCTACTAGATGTAGCCCCGTGACTGTAGAACTCACAGTGCACCGTAGGAGACTCCTTAACTTACCCCTGAATCCCTAGCATAGTACTTGGACCTGGGTGGCACCAGGCTATCAGAATGTCTCCTGGGGAGGCCCTGGCAGTGTAAGGATGAGCAAGAACTTGACCTTAGGAGCCCACTCTGTTCAGTGCACCTTTCGTTCACTCTGCTGGTCTCTCCCTGGGACAACTAAAGCTTGTAGGCATGTGGGCTCTGTATATGGAGTCCTCAACCACTTTCTGGGCCCATGAAAATGTTTGCTGATTCATTTATTTTTGAGACAAAAATCCAACTGTATAGCTTTGACCTGTCTAGAATTTGCTATGTAGACCAGGCTGACCTGGAACTCATAAAGATCTGCCTGCTTGTGTCTTGTCTTTTGTGTGGTAAGATTAAAGTTTTGTACTACCATGCCTAGAAAATACTTCTTTTTATTTTATTTTTAAGTCATAAAAAAGCAATGAATACTTTCTTCAAGGATGGTACTGTAACTAACACTATTGGTATTTATTAACACTATTATCAAAATATGGTAAATTGTTTTTCATGGGCTGGTGAGAGGGCTTAGTGCAGTGGTTCTCAACATGTGAATTGTGACCCCTTTGAGAGTCCAATGCTCCTTTCACAGGGGTCACCTAAAACCACTGAAAAACACAGATATTTTCATTACAATTCATAACAGTAGCAAAATTACAGTTATGAAGTAGCAATGAAAATAATTTTATGCTTGGGGTCACCACAGCATGAGGAACTGTAGTAAAGGCTCACAGCATTAGGATGGTTGAGAACCACAGGATTAGTGCGTAGAGGCACTTGTGCAGGCCTAGATACTTGATTTGAGCCTGAAATCCCACACGGTGGCAGGTGGTTGAGTCTTTGTGTGGTTTTGGTATCAGGGTAACTGTAGCTTCATAAAAAGAGTTTGGCAATGACTCTTCTCTTTCTATTGTGTGAAACGCATTAAGGAGTATAGGTATCAGCTCTTCTTGGAAGTTCTGGTAGAATTCTGCAGTAAAACCATCTGGTCCTGGGCTTTTTTTGGTTGAGAGGTTTTTGATGACAGCTTCTATTTCCTCATGACTTATAGATCTATTTAATTTGTTCACCTGGTCTTGATTTAATTTCGGTATATGGTATTTATCTAAAAAACTGTCCATTTCTTTTACAATTTCCAATTTTGTGGCATACAGGCTTTTGTAGTAAGACCTAATGATACTCTGAATTTCCTCAGTGTCTGTTGTTATGTTCCCCTTTTCATTTCTGATCTTGTTAATATGAGTGTTCTCTCTCCGCCTTTTGATTAGTTTGGATAGGGGTTTGTCAATCTTGCTGATTTTCTCAAAGAACCAGCTCTTTGTTTCATTGATTCTTTTGCTTATTTTCTGTGTCTTTATTTTGTTGATTTCAGCCCTCAGTTTGATTATTTCCAGTCTTCTACTCCTCCTGGGTGAGTCTGCTTCTTTTTTTTTCTAGAGCTTTCAGGTGTGCTGTTAAGTCTCTAGTGTGAGCTTTCTCCATTTTCTTTATGTGGGCACTTAATGCCATGAATTTTCCTCTTAGCACTGCTTTCATAGTGTCCCATAGGGTTGGGTAAGTTGTGTCTTTATATTCATTGAATTCAAGGAAGACTTTAATTTCTTTCTTTATTTCTTCCTTGACCTAGGGGTGGTTCAGTAGTTGATTGTTCAGTTTACATGAGTTTGTAGGCTTTCTGGGGGTAGAATTGTTGTTGAATTCTAACTTTATTCCATGGTGATCCGAAAGTACACAAGTGGTTACTACAATTTTTTTGGTTTGCTTTGTTATCGATTATGTGATCAATTTTCGACAAGGTTCCATGAGATGCTGAGAAGAAGGTATATTCTTTCCTGTTTGGGTGGAATGTTCTATAGATGTCTGTTAAGTCCATTTGATTCATTACATCTGTTAGTTCTCATATTTCTCTGTTAAGTTTCTGTCTGGTTGACCTGTCCATTGGGGAGAGAGGAGTGTTGAAATCTCCTAGTATTAGTGTGTGGGGTTTGATGTGTGCTTTGAGTTCTAGTAATGTTTCTTTTACATATGTGGGTGCTTTTATATTAGGGGCATAGATATTCAGGATTGAGACTTCAACCTGATGAATTGTTCCTACTCTGAGTATAAAGTGTCCTTCTCCATTTCTTCTAATTGATTTTAGTTTGAAATCAATTTTGTTAGATATTAGTATAGCCACACATGCTTGTTTGTTAGGTCCATTTGATTGAAAAACCTTTTCCCAACTCTTTACTCTGAGGTAGTGTCTGCCTTTGAGGTTGAGGTGTGTTTCTTGTAAACAGCAGAATGTTGGATCCTGTTTTTGTATCCATTCTCTTAACCTGTGCCTTTTTATGGTGAAATGAGTCCGTTGATATTAAGTGATATTAATGACCAGTGGTTGTTAACTCCGGTTATTTATTTATTTATTTTTTTGGTGGTAGTGTTTGTGTGGTTCCCTTCTTTGAGTTGTGCTGGTGGAGGGTTGTTAAATGTCTGTGTTATTATGGGCGTTGTTGGCTTCCTTGGGTTGTCGTTTTCCTTCTAGTACTTTCTGTAAGGCTGGGTTTGTGGCTACGTATTGTTTAAATCTGTTTTTGTCCTGGAATATCTTATTTTCTCCATCGATGGTGAAAGAAAATTTGCTGGGTATAGTAGTCTGGGCTTGAGTCCATGATCTCTTAGTGTCTGCAGCACATCTATCCAAGACCTTCTGGCTTTCATGGTTTCCATAGAGAAGTCATGTATAATTCTGATAGGTTCACCTTTATTTGTTACTTGACCCTTTTCCTTTGCAGCTGTTAATATTCTTCCTTTATTCTGTATGTTTTGTGTTTTGATTATTATATGGTGTGGGGATTGTATTTTTGATCCAGCCTATTTGGTGTTCTGTATGCTTCTTGAACCTTCATAAGAATATCCTTCTTTAGGTTGGGAATGTTTTCTTCAATGATTTTGTTGAATATATTTTCTGGGCCTTTGAGGTGGAATTCTTCTCCTTCTTCTACCCCTATTATTCTTAGGTTTGGTCTTTTCATGGTGTCCCAGATTTCCTGAATGTTTGTGTTATGAATTTGTTGGATTTGTTGTTTTCTTCAATCACTGAGTTTATTTTCTCTATTGTATCTTCAGCATCTGAGATTCTTTCTTCTATCTCTTGTTTTCTGTTGGTTATACTTGACTTTGTAGTTCCTGTATGTTTACCCAGATTTTCCATATCCAGCGATCCCTTGGTTTGTGTTTTCTTTATTGCCTCCATTTTGGTCTTCAAGTCTTGAACTGTTTCCATTACCTGTTTGATTGCCTTTTCTTGTTTTTTTGTTTTGGGTATCTTTGAGGGATTTACTAATTTCTTCTAACTTTTTGTTTGTCTTCTCTTCCATTTCTTTAAAGGAGTTTTTTACATCTTATTTAAGGGCCTCTATTATTTTCATAATGTTATGTTTAAAGTTTATTTCTTCTTCTTCTTCTGGAATAGGGTGTTCAAGTCTTCCTGTTGTGTTTTCATTGGATTCTGGTGTTGTCATGTTGCTTTTCAGGTTGTTGGAGGAATTCTTGCATTGGCTCCTGCCCATCTCTTCCTTCAAATGGAGCCAGGAGAGTCTTGGCATCTTGGTCCAATCTTTGCTGTGACTGCTGTGTACTAGGGGATTTTCTTGGTTTGCCCTCTCTTAGGACCCCTCAGCACTGGAGCTGGCTCTCAGATCCCCTCCACCCTGAAGCATGTTGTTCTGGTGGATCTAAGGACCCTGCATATGGAAAGAAGTGCTTGGGGGCAAGATGGGATAGGGTAACTAGAGAAAGCCAGTAGCCAGGGAGACACCCCGCTGAATGGCCAGAAACGTTTAGAGAAATGGAGAGGGCTTGTACTCCATTCCTGGGACCGTCCAGCCAGGTGGGCACACACTTACCCCTCCAGATGGATCTCCTCAGTACAGGGACAGGGAGTCTTTCTGGGCCAAGGACCTTGCAGACAAAAGGGCGCACTTGGGGCGGGGGGGGGGCATGGTTGTACGGAACAAAGAAGCCCCTGGAGCAGGAGCTGGAGGGGCCCTGTACTCTGTTCCCAGACATATATATATTTCTATTCTTGTTTGGAATATTGTGCTTATGCAGCTCATTTAAAAATGCAATGTATAATTAGGAAATAAGGTTAGTAGTTAATCTATAATAATTGAACTTGTAGTCACATTAGGTATGCTTTAAAGCTTAAAAAGGTGTATTTTAGACACATAGATTATTTTCAAACACGTCAAGGACCTACATTATGTAGCATTATATGTCTTGTTAACATAGGGCTTTTCATGACAATGAGACACATCTGCTCTTAGCAGCACCAATTTATTTCATAAAAGGATGATGGGCACCGAAGAAATTCCATATGGAGTATGTTTTCAATGTGGTAAGGCTAGTCATTTGGGCAAGAAATAGCTAAACTGCTTTGTCTTGACTCCTGACATTATGCTGTATACACTGGACATGCAGGCCCAACAGGAAGAAGACTGTTGAACTTTGCCAAGCCAAGATAGTGCAATCTTTTGAGATTACTGCTTCACAGCAGAGTATTCCAGATATTCTGTAGGACATAGAGGAAAACAACTGATGAACTTTGCCAATATAAAGCATGATGCATGACAGTCCTTCAAATTTCCTGCTTTGCTGAAAAATCTGCCAGATATTCTAGGCCTGTCGGCCAAAGATGAATGCTCCAATGATGCAGAAGAACTTTGGGTGATTTTACAGGTAGCCAGATGTCTCTGTTGCTAGTTAATATTACATCCTTCTGGAGTCTTTGAAGAAGTTAAAGATTTAATAGAGTTATAATTTTCCTTAGCTATAATTAAAAAGTGATTAGGCATAAAATTTTAGGATCACTAAGATAAGATAGATAATGGAGTTTTTTTTCTAAATTTGTTAAATACAAATGAACTGAGTATTGTAAATAAAATTCTTACTTGAAAACTGTTTTTTGTTGTATATAGTTTTACTATATCAAAAGTAAAACCTTTCTTTTTATTTAGAGAAAAGGGGGAAATGCAGAATGTTAATTTAAGATGTGTTACATTCATGTATGTTATGGAATATTTGTTTAATGATGCAAAGATGTGTCATATTCTTATATGTTGCATTTGTTTAACTCTGTGAAGCTGTGTTACTTTGCCTGCCTCAAATACATGATTGGTCTAATAAAGAGTCAAACAGCCAGTAATTAAACAGGAGAGAAATAGGCAGGATTGCCAGGCAGAGAGGATAAATAGGAGAAAAAGAGATGAGTAAAGGAGTCAGCCACCCAGCCAAACAGCCAGACATGGAATAAGAAAGAAAGAAAAAATATACAGAAATAGACAATGGTAAAATATCAGGCAAAAGATAGATGGGATGATTTAAGATAAGAAAGATGACTAGAAATAATCCAAGCTAAGGTCAGGCATTCATAAGTAAGAATAAGTCTCTGTGTATTTATTTCGGAGCTGGGTGATGTGTCCCAAGAGACAAAGAGTAAATAAAACCCAACAACATACCACCAACAAAATAACAGTCCTATTCTTAAGACAGGAAAAAAGGAACTCTTAGTATGGGTTCACTTTGTGTATACTACTATTTTATGATTCTTGTCTTTGATAGAATCTACAGTCTGCCTTTCAGAAGTTGAGGATAGGGCCAGAAAAAAGTACATGGATATTATTGAGCTCTGAGACCATAGGTGAGACAAATTTAAGTATCTGTATAGCAGAATTCTTTTTCAGGTTTTCCATCAATATTACTGTATGGAAATGAGTGAGCATATTTTAGAACATTGATTTCTCCAAGTTAATCCACCCATTACACTGCGAAGATTTCTTTCTCTTTGATGAAATCACCATCCCCATAATTTCCCCTAAATATATGTATTTATGAAGTCCTTTCTTTCCATATTAACCTCTGTCACCACTAAATTAGCAAATCCTATTTCCATTCAGTGCTTCACTCTACCCAGTCCCCATCCTCTCCCTTGTTTGACATCCATTATTTACAACTAAGTGGATCACTAATATTCACATCTCTTGCTATTTCCCCCTGCTGAGGATTTGCCTTCCTGATAGCTTACCTCCCTTGACTGTTCTAAAGCATTGCTAATAGTTTGCTAATCTAAATCACTGCATTGATTTTGCTCCTAATTAACAATCATAAGTCAAAAGTCTGTATCCATTAATAAGCTGATTAATTTATAAATGACTTTTAAATCTAATTTCTAATTTCCATGCAACTTTTACTGAAATTCTACTACTATTAAAAAGAATTTGGAGCCAAATTTTCTGCACAAATATTATTCAACTCAGTTTTATTTTGTCCTTTTATAACTGTAAGCTATTAAATCTAACTTAATCTTCTGAAATTTTGCAGTACCGGAACACACAGAGACACACAAAATTAATGCAATGGAAATATATAGAAACCTGCTTTCTTCAAAAATTTAAAGTAGAGAAGATTTCATTTTAAAGTAAACTATTAGGTTTTATTTTTAGGAGCACTCCTAGCGGAGTCATGCATTGTTGTTTCTTAACCTTCTTTGGGTACAGAAGGGAAACTGGAGTAAGTACAGATTCAGAGCTTTTTATATAACAACCCATCTACTCAATACATTGAGCTATTTGTCTGAGTGGTGGTTCCAGATCCAATGCCCTGCCTCTTTTAGTTTTAGTGATGACTCTGAACCATTTAACCATTTGGGTACCCTTCTGCCTTCATCTAGTTGGATTCAGCTCAGGGGTCACCAAGAGATGCTCAAGAAGGAGATGGTAATGACAACTGAAATCCTTGGAAGAACTTCTCAAGCAATTCACATTATTTCAGTGCACAGTTATCTGTTTTATGTTTGCACCACTCTGATTCTATTTGCCATGTGCATGGTAGAAACACACAGTAAAATCGTGTGTTTGTGTGTGTGTGTGTACGTGTGTGTGCATGTATGTGTGTGTGCGTGTGTGTGTATGTGTGTTCTTAGGGTTACTATTACTATGATGAAACACCATGACCAAAAGCAACTTGGAGGGAAAGCACTAACATCACTCACAGTTCCATATAATAATTCATCATCAAAAGCAGTAAGGGCAGGAACTCCCATAGGACAGGAACCTCGAGGCCTGGAGCCAATGCAGAGGCCATGGAGGGGTGCTGCTTACTGGCTTGCTCCCCATGGTTTCATCATCCTGCTTTCTTCTAGGATGTAGGACCAGCAGGCCAGGGATGGCACTACCACAATCCCCCATTTCTCGCTAAGTAGGAAAATACCTTACAGCCAGATGCTATGGAGCTGTTCTCTCACGTGAGATTCTCTTCTCTGGTGACTCTAGCTTCAGTCAAGCTGACGTAAAAGTAGCCAGCACAACTGACCCTTGTCAACTTGACACACAAACACATCACGTTTTAATTAATTAGAACCTTTCCTTTCTCATTTATCTCCAAGATGAAATGTTAATATTAACATCACAATATAAAACACAAATCATGTTAAAAGTCCCACAGTCCTTACAATTCAAACACATTCAAATTTTAGTCTTGCCTGGCTGTGGTGGCGTATGCCTTTAATCCCAGCACTCAGGAGGCAGAGACAGGCAGATCTCTGTGAGTTCGAGGTTAGCCTGGTCTACCAGAGCTAGTTCCAGGACAGTAAGGCCTGTTAACAGGGAAACCCTGTCTCAAAAAATAAAAAAAAATCAGTCTCTTTAAAATATCCATTTTTTTTAAAACTCCAAAATCTCCTTTAAAAGTTCAAATTTTTTTAGCTATGGGCTCCTGTAAAAATAAAAATTAAGCTAAATACTTAATTCTTAATAAGTTAATAACTTAACTAAGTTAAATTCAAGAGGGAAGAGCCAGGGAACAGTCCCAAGCCGAACAAAGCAAAACCAAACTGTGTAAATAATGCAATATCCACCCAAGATGGTGCCAGGATTGTGAGGCATTACTGTGATCCAGAACGAAAGAATGTGAATTAGGTCTTCAGTCACACTGGTGCTCTCTGACTTATGCATTGCCTTTGTAAGCCTCACCTTCTGTCCCCTAAATGGGTACCAATGGGTCTATTATATTAAGCAGTCTGTGGATTCTGGTTTGCTGAGACCTTCAGGTTCTCTTTGGAGCTTTCCTACTGGAATGTGGTAAGAGGATGAATTTGTTTTTGATGTGGAGTGGAAGAATGAACAATACAGAACACAATAAATTCACAAGAGTTGTGTTCTACACATTGTGGTCAAAATGTGGAAGTGTTACTGAGAAATTTGAACACTTTAGTGAATAACTATCGTGACTACTCTAGTGTTCTGTGGGGGTTAATTTAAAGAATAATGTTCACTTGGATGAACGAATTTTAATATATTAAAAGTCAACCCAGTTAATTTATAAACACATTAGATATTTCAGTTAGGGGCCTATAGGACTGACGCAGAGGGAGCTGATTATACTTTTAAAAAGTAATTTTCTGCGGTGGGGGGTTAGACAGCTCAACTGGTAAAGTGCTTGCCCCTTAAGCATAAGAACAGGAATTAGTTTAGATCCTCTGAACCCAGCAGCACACATCACTAAACCCAAGGCTCTGAAAAGGGAAGCAGAGACAACTCCCTGGAAGCTCACGTGCAGCTACCCTGCATTACACGGGAAAGTTCCTGGTCAGTGAAGTGGAGGCCCTGTCTCCAGAAATATAGAAGGCACCAGAGGACCAACACTTGAGGTTGACCTCTGAACTGAATGGATTGCTGGAAATGGGGTAGGGTTAGGAGGAATGATGGATGACTGCATCAAGCATCATCAGTAATCAGGACTTCCAGTTCCGCTAACAAGGAAGAGAAGAAGGAACAGAGTGAACACAGACTAAGAGAGCGCTACTTGATTTGAGCCTCTGGTGGGTGGCGACTGTTGATCTCACCGTCACATTGCTTGCCAGCCAGAAGAGTGTTTTTGGCCAATTCAAACTTGAAAGCAATTATTCTAGTTTCTGAACTTTAAATTCCTAAAAAACTTCAGATTTCTGTAGTGCTTCTTTGTAGAGTGGCGTGATATTTAACTCTGAATATAAAGGCATTTTATTTAGGGACTAAGCTTAAAGTGGCATGATCAATAATCTGGGGAAAAATGAGTGTATTAAAGAACACACCTAAATTTGTGGTTCATCTTTGATAGAGGAAAATACAGCTTTTGAAAAATTTACCTAAATTCTCATTGTTTCCTTCTATTTTAAAGATAGGTTCTTCAGTCTGTCATATACACATGTATTTGTTTATGTATATGTGTTTGTATATAATGATTAAACACACGTACATATGATTTTTCTCTCTGTATAGATACCGTGAATTTTTCTACCAAGTTATTTTTCTGTTTAGAACCAAACAATTTGATTCTTGACCCATCAAAAATGAACTAATTTATTTTCTAATGTGTACTGATCAAGCACATAGTTTATATTAAAAATCAAGAGTAACAATTAAAAAGCATCTCATAAAGTTAGGAGAGAACATTTTCATTATCAGGAAATATAAGAAACATGTCAGATTGACGTTTCCAGATCCTCTGCTCTCTCTTAGACTAGTTTCTGATTTGAGAAAACTCATTTTTACTAGAAGTGTCATAGAAAAGGTTCTGTGCTCCACACTGTGACATGCAGATTCAGCATTGTCTTTCTTTTCCTGGACCTGGGTGATTAACAGAAATGATTCATCAGAGACTTCTCAGTCCTGGGAGGTTTGCAGAGTTTCAATGTTAGGCATTTTCTCATGATTTGTCTTGGCTTTACAACAATTTGTTTGGATGTCACAAACAATATGTCTCAATGACTTCCTCCCCAGATACTTGCCACTTTTCTAGTTGAGCTATATTGAAATCCAACTAACCTCTGACTTGTCGTGCATCTCAAGAGTAAGCTCAAAATTAGGAAAGCAGTGGAAGAAAATAGAATCTAGCGTGCCGTCTGGATGTAATTTGTTTTGGAAACAGATTATTTTTCCTTACCCCTTTGAGACAATGCTTCACTAAAAGGCTCAGACTGACCTAAACTTGTGATCCTCTTGCTTCAACATCTGGAATGGTATATTCACAGACATGCAGTACATTGTTAACCTTGAAAAACACAGGTTTTAGAAACCAAATGTAGAGATGAAGGACAAAGCAGTTTGGTAATCAGTCATTACGAAGAAAACATGGGGACTTGATTCATGGTTTCCCACAAGCACTAAACTAGTGGAGGTAAGCCTGACTAATGCTCTTACTTGTCCCTGTAACTGAAAATGAACATGAACAAGCCATTTCTAAAACTTACCCAATTATGTCGTGAGTGGTAAGTCACTGGTCTTCATAACACAAGAAGCCACATGAAGAAGACATTTGAAGGTAAGCAAGACATTCTTCAGTCTTCATCAAGATGACCTTATGTCACAGGTTCCCACACAATTTCTGCTTATGATCCTGAGCCAACACACAGATTCCCCATGTGAATTATCTGCTTGGAATTAGCAGGTTGATTGACACAGAAAACATACACATGTACTATGCATTCAAAATGTCTGAGGAATGTTTTGAGATAGATAATTTTTTGAAAATCAGAAAATGTCTAAGTTACTTTCCATTTGCAAATGAGTAATCAAATTTTTGGAATACTTTATATAACACAGTTAAAACATATTTTCCATTTAAAATTTCCCATTTTCAATTCAAATTAAAATGTATTTTTCATCAATTTGTTATTTAAAAATGCTGATGAAGCTTCTAAATTAAAAACAGACTGCTCACCTGTGGTATAGGTTACCTGAAGTGTGAGGTGGAATTATTCTCAGCCTGTTTCTGTTTCACACAAGGCATCACACGAAATAAGGTTTTGTACCTGCTATCACTGATTCACAAGGTCTGCTGCAAAATGTGAATGCTTTACTTTAAATTTGCTCTATGTCCTAGCCATTCTTTATCATCATCAACATTTATGCCTCAAAATGCTTAGGCATGCATGGCAGCCTGTTTGTGGCGGTTTCCAGTTGTTTCTATCCTGGGCAATCCTAGATGCTTATGTCATTGTCATATCCAAGGTTCCACAGTCTTCCTTTGTGCTCTCTATCCAGCATCTTTTGGGCCTTCCTCTTCCTTATCCTGTGCACTCTTCCAAGCAGTGCTATATTCGGATATCCGCTGTCATTCATTCTCATAACATGACTGGAGTATCGCAAGCACTGTGGCCGTATCCTATTGTTTATTTTCTTCTGTAGATGGAGATGTTTATTAATGCCATCATTGTGTGCCTATCTCTTTGTGTGAGGACTAGAATCCTCCTGAGACATGCCATTTCAAACTCAGTCAGCTGTTCTGAGGAGTGTTTCATTGTCCAGAGTTTGGAGTTGAAAAGAAGGCACTCAAGACAATCGTAGGAGTGTTGCAGGAATGTATCCTTTCACCACTACTCTTTACTATATTCCTGAAACTAATAATAGCAACAGCCCTGGAGGATGAAGGGATAATCATGTAGATAGGTAGTGTGTGAATCCATAACTTGCGTTTTGCCGACGATACAGCACAACTTTCTAAAAGTCCAAATGAGCTCTACACCATGGTAAATAAAGTGGTGGAAGTAAGTGAAAATGTTGGTATGAAAGCAAACATCAATAAGACAACACATGGGAAGGGCACACAATGATTTTAACATTGTAATAAAGAATCAAAACCTCAGGCAAACAATGAACTCTGTCTATCTGAGAGGAAACCTCAGTTCAAAGGAGGGAGCTATTCCAGACGTCAAGAGGTAGACAGGGATAGGGATAGCTGCATTCCAGGCACTAGGAAAGGTTTGGTCAGCAAGAGACATAATGACAACAACAAAATTACAAGTATATGAAACACTTGTCTTGAGCTGCCTTCTGCCTGCATGCTTGGGTACAGACGTGTAAATGACTGAATTTTATCAGCCAGATTACAGACAATGACACATCCAGTAGCTATCATACAGGTATACATGCCAACAGCAGAAGCAGAAAAGGATGCCATCAACAGTTTCTACACAGATCTACAGAACAAGGCCAGCTGGGTGCTTAGGAATGACATCCTAATTAATCATTATGGGTGATTTCATTATTCACTCACTCTACTTTATTAATACTTAAAAAGTATAATTTTGATTATTTTTAGTGAGGTGGGTTTTTTTTTTTTTTTTTTTTTTTTTTTTTTTTTTTTGTAAGAGAAGCCAAAACCAAAATCGAAACCAAAACCAAAAACAGGAGAACTCTAGTTAGGTCTGGCTTTTTATTGTTGTTGTTGTTTGTTTTTTTCATTCTTTCCACTTGTTTTCCTTTGTTAAAAACCAGAGAGAGCAGTGCATAAATGTTTTCATTTCGTGAAAACGACCTGAAGTGAATGTGATTTAATGTTGATTCTTGCCGCTAGGCATTTTGTCACTAGCTAGAAGTGACAGGTTGCTTTCTTCAACAGTATGAGCCCAAGTAGAGTCAGCGACAAAAGCCCTGTTTCCCAGTTTAAAGACTGGTTCCTGTTCCCAGACTCCCTCTCAGGGAAGCTCCTTGCTGGAATAACCACCCAGATCACCTGTGTTCCCTGAGCTGCATCACAGACTTTATCACACTGAGGTGGAAATTCAAAAGGCTCCCCTGAACATCAGTAGCTTAGTGGGGTGCCCAGGTTATTTTTGAGAGGCCTTCTAGTTGACCTACTTATGTATCATTCTAGTCAAGACTCCTGTTGAAAACAATCCTGATTTTCTGTCATGTCAAAAATTCTGCTCCAGAGTTTTGAATATTTTTCTAAAATGCTTTAAAAAAGGAAAATGCAATACTAGCAATTTGGGATAAAACACTGAGATGAAAATTAAACAAAGAAAAGGTGAGAAATATGCAATCTCCTTCTCATCTATCTATCTATCTATCTATCTATCTATCTATCTATCTATCTATCATCTATCTATCTATCTATAAATATACAGACACATATACTCATGTATATGTAGGCATATAATTATATATAAAATATATTGGGGTATGTGTGCATGTGTGCACACGTCCACATGCTTATATGTATGAAAGACAGGCAGAGTATTGTCATTTGTGGGAAAGGTTGTCCAGGATGATGTCAGCGAGTGTTTGAGCTACACTTGGAAACAGCTTTTGCACCATGAGAAGAGCAGTCCAGAGCTTTTCATCCCTGCAATCAAGGTGTTCTGCAGTCTCCTCAGCAGGTTCCAGTATACATGTCAAACCCTTGTTTTCCTGACTTGCACCTTCATTGCCAGATGCTCAATTCTTTTCCTACTGACCCTCAATTATTAGTAGATTTCAGCTCTTTAGCTTTAAGTTTTGCTTGCCTTCTCATCACCATAGTCTCCTAATCAAATAATCAATAATTTGAAACTAAACTAAAAACACTGGAAAATGGATGTTCCTAAGGAAGCCCTTGGAAAGTGGACTTTTAAAGGCAAATAGTCATTTAATAAAATGTTTTGGTCATGATATATCAATTTCTTAGAGAGGCTACGCTACCCTCAGATTTTATCTAGAGCCATGGAAAAGCTCGCTGTGACTCTCAATTATACTAAAGATATTCACAGTGCTCTCTCAAATTGAGCAGCAGAGAAATGTATTGGAGACGTGATCTTTTCACACATTTTTCATCCTTGTCTCTCAAATTTAAGAAACTTAGTGTGTGAAAAAATTCTAGGAGACTGCTAGATATGTTAGTTCTTTGTCTGCTGAAGTTCCCAATAGAGGTTAACTGGACTCAGTTTAGTAATACTCTCTTTGAGCACTCAACCTTGTGCCCAGTACTAAGCCAAGCATCATTAGGAGCATCAAAGAATTGTTTTTGACTGTGCACTTACCACAATAAGGCCTCGTTACAAATGAAGTGGTGAATGGAGGGGTTGAATGTGCACCAAAGGGCAAAAGACACAAGGAAAGCATTTTATTTTAATGACTGTGTAACTGAGTAGGTTGAAGTTATCTAAATGAAAACATGGCATCCTGGTTCCCAGAAGAGTCATCTTGAAGTACCCAGGAGTCCTCAGTGATAAGTGAAACATCCTACTTACCATTCTGCTACTGTAAGAGCATTGCAACATGTCTGGGGACAATGTGTAAAGAGAGAGCTTAGCTGTTCAGAGGGAAAGCGTACCTCACGAGAGAGCACTTGTCTTTTTACTCCTTCCTTCCTTCCTTCCTTCCTTCCTTCCTTCCTTCCTTCCTTCCTTCCTTCCTTCCTTCCTCAACCCTCCCTCCTCTCCTCCCTCCCTCCTTCCTTCCCTCCATCCCTTCTTTCCTTCTTTTCTTTCTTTCCTTTTCTGTGGCCCTGGGTTTTTTCAAATATATATATATTTGTAATTGAAAATAGATTCTTCTCTCATACAATACATCCCAACCACAGTTTCTCCTCCCTCCACTCCTCTTCTCCTAAGATCCAACACCCATCCCAGTTTCCTCTTTAGAAAAAAGCAGGTCTCCAAGAGATGACAGATAGAAGGACAAAACTAGATACAATAAGGCAAGGTGAATGCCCTCCTGTCGAGGCTGGACAAGACAACCCAATAGGAGGAAAAGAGTCTCAAGAGCAGGCAAAAGAATCAGAGATACACCTGCTCCCACTGTTAGGAGCCTCACAAGAACACCAAGCTAACAGTCTTAACATATGCACAGAAGACCTTGTGCAGAGCCATACAAGCTGCATACTTGCTGTTTCAGTCTCTGTGAGCCCATGTGAGCCTGTTGGTTGGTTCAGTGGGTCATGTTCTCCTGGTGTACTCCTTCTGCTTACTTCTACTGTCTTTCTTCTTCTTCCACAAGGTTCTCCTGATCTCTGAGGGGAAGGACCCTATGGAGACCTCCTATTTAGACTCTCTCTCTCTCTCTCTCTCTCTCTCTCTCTCTCTCTTTCTCTCTCTGCATAATGTCTGGCTGTGGGTCTCTGTATCCACTCCCATCTGTTGCTGGAGAAAGTCTCTCTGTTTATGACTGGACAAGGCACTGATCTATGAGTATAGTAACATATAATTATGAATAATTTAATTTATTTATTGTTTTGCCAGCTGTGTTTGGTTCTGCCCTAGGTCTCTGGGCTATCCAGTCTTCAGTTCCTGGCCATCTATGCAGTGTAAGTCATAGGCTCTTTCTCATGGCTTAGGCTTAAAGTCAAAACAAACAGTTGTTGGTTACTCCTACATGTTCTGCAATACCATTGTCCCCACACATCCTGCATGAAGGAGAGATTGTAAGTGGAGAGTTTTGTGGCCGGGTTGGTGTCCAAATTTCTCTTTTCATACCCTACAGAGTACCTTCCCCCACCAAAGATACTAGAATATAGGGGTGAAGGCTCCGAGCCCACACCAGCTTGACCTCTCTAAGTTCAGTGAGCTGAGTAGAAATTGTTCTCAGCAATGGGGTCCCATAATCAGTTTTCAGAGGATGACCTAGCATCATTCTGGTTTGTCCAGGGATCTCCATGTACCTACTCAGCCAACAACTCAACCAAATGTAACCCAGTCCCACCAGTGGAATCCTTGTTTGGCTACAAAAGATGGCTTGTTTAGACTCCGTATCCTTCATTACTAGGAGTTCTCATCAGGGTTTCTCTCATAGATTCTGAGAAGTTTCTACTGCACTAGGTTTCCACAAGACCCCCCAATACTCCCCTTCCAACTCTCTCTTCCCACACTCTCCTTTTATTCCCCCCTCTGCCTGCTCTTTCCACTTCCTTTACCTCCCACCCCACAATCCACCCACAGAACCTAGTCTATTTCCCCTTTGCAGGGAGATCCATCCATCTTAACTGAGGTCACTTGGCTTCTAAGGGATCAAAAAAGGATGAAAGAAAACAATTACCTCTAATCATGTTTTAGTTTGAGACAAAGAATTGTGTGTGTTTAATATGTGTTGGTACACAACATAAAACTAACCTAGCACATAAAAAATAACAAGAAAATCACTTTCATTTAAATATATCACAATCTTTTCCCAAAACCAATGTTTTCTTACATATTAAAACAATGAAGTCTACCTTGTTTTGCAGTAAATAGAAAGCTAAAAGTTAAAGTATCTTCTGACTATATATTTAATTAAGTTGTGAGGGTACCATGGATTCATATCTAAGAGATTCAGTCACAATGGCAAGAAAATCTCCAGGAATCCCTTATCAGGAAATAACTTTGATGGGACAAACTTATTGGTTGTAAAAGTTTCAAACTGATACATGAGCCTTTTATGTTTTTCCTTGGGCAAGGGTAACAGATATGTTACTTTCAACTAATGTTTTTCCTGTTTGAAGTTTTTCTCTGTTCCTTTCTGTGAAGAAACTAATTAGTTTTCAAGTTGGATTTTCTAAAGTGACCCGCAAATACAAGTTGATGTTTCTGCTTCAGTCCTCAGCCAACTTCCCTATTTTCACAGCTCCCAAAAGAACCTAAGACTACCTTAGGTTCTGAAGCAACTGTAATGTTATCCTTCTTGTATCCTGATCCGTCTTCTGCAAACCCAATAATGTTTCAGCAGCATTTTTGTTGCTTTAAGAAGCTTAAAGTATGTACTTAGACTCACAATGAGTCAATACCTACCAATGTCAATAAGGACTTTGTTTTACTTTTTTATTTGTCTAGTATCGAACTCACACTATTGTCTTAGCACTGCCACTGACTTCTCCCATTGAAGTCTGAGATTTACCACCAGAATCCACTACACTTCACATCCCTCATCTATTTCATGGTGTTTATAAGATGCACTGAATGGCTCATAACATAAGGTGAAATAAATGCACAGTTAATGAGTTTTTATTTCATGGTTTCTATTGTCTAGGAAATTGACAGAGGCATCTCTGTATTTAAGCAAAAATCCACAATTTGGGAAGAAATTAGGCTGTGTCTATACACATGTATAAAAGCAAACAAATTCAAGAATTAGTTCAGCCAAGACTTAGAGTCACATAAAATGGAGCAGAATAAATGTTGTATGCTGTGAGTGCACTGACCTTGTCTAAACATGCTCCAAGAATGGAGTCATATGAGGAAACTTCTGATTGCTTGTGAGAAAACCCCAAAGAAACAAGACACAACTCCTCTGACCTCATTTTCTTCAAAAACATGATTGTTCTTGGAATGTTCTTTTGTGTTCTTTCCAGGTGTAGGGGATAAGAGTGAGTTTGCTTCCACTTATATATTACAATTGGCTAGTGTTGTTTGTTTATATGACTCTATGGAAAAATGTGATTTTGCCACATGTGGTAGCAGTATTTTTTTTTGTCAGGACCTCCAGTATGCAAATAATGACACAGATTTATTATTTTTTATGAAAGTTTAGCCTTAGTTTAGGCTTGTCCCACTAGCTCTTACAACTTAAATTAGCCTGCTTTTATTAATCTATATTTTACTATGTGACTTTTAAACTTTCTTCCATTCTGCCTGTCTGGCTCTGTCCATGTCTCAGCATCTCCTGCATGCCTAGATTCCTTCTCCTTTTCTTTTCCCTGGAAATCCTGCCTCCACTTCCTGCCTAGCAATTGGCTGTTCAGTTTTTTATTACACCAATCATCGCAATATATATTCGCATAGTAGTAAAAATATTCCACATTTTCTCTTTTTTGTTTAAATATAAAGGAAAGGCTCTAACTCTAATTTAGTAAAACAATACACAATAAAAACAATTATCAGGTAAGAATTACATTCACAATGTCTAGTCCATTTGCATTTGACAAATTCAGAGAAAGTATCTATCTTATCTTAGTGAATTCAAAGTTTTATACCTAAACCACTTTCTATCATAACTTGTATTACCTTCCTAAAAATATCTTTTTAGACCTTGAAACATCTTCTTAGATAAACAACTTTAACTTTTATGTTTTCAACCTTATAAACTTTACATCTCTTCTGTAAGTTTCTTTTCTGAATTTGGTAACAAAAACTGTAACTATCTAGTCTTCAATCCCCATTAGAGACCAAAGAAAAATATAGTATTACCTGATTAAAGAGCAGAGCAGGCAACTTCTAAACTATGGAAATGATATAGACATGTGGCTGCATGGATAGTCATCTCAAGTTTCTTCTGTAGTGTTGGGGTATTTATCTTCAGCCTACAGGCCTAGAATATCTGACAGATATTTTTGTTAAGGTGGAATTTTGAAGGACTGCTCTATCTTGTCTTGGCAAAGTTTGGCAGTGACTTTCTTTTGTGTCCTGCTTGTCTAGTCTGGATAGCATTCTGTCAGCAGTTGAGGCAAGGGCAGTTTCTTTGCCCAGTGGCTAGCTTTTCCACATTGAAATCAAACTCTATATGGAGGTTCTTTGATGCCTATTATCCTTTTTGAAGTAGATTGGTGTTGCCATGAGCAGATGTGTCTCACTCTAATGAAAAGCCTTAGGTGACTAAAATATTTTAAATACAACATTCTGTAGTTTTTTTGAAGTGTTTGAAGAGCATCTATCTATCTAAAATATCTCTGACCTTAAAAACATACCTACATGACCACAAATTTGATTGTTAGATGACAAACTACTAACCTGTATTTCTTAATTAGCCTAAGTAGTTTGTAGTAGTAACTTTTGAGGACTAGAGATTTACATCACATTGTAAAATGGGCTGCAAAAGTGTAATACAGTATAACAAAATAACCTTAAATTCATATCAATGTATAAAAATCTATACCAATGTAAAATATTTAAGACTAGTAGTTGCTTTTTATTTCAAAAGCAGATGCAACAATGCACCCTTTTATTTCATCATTATTTATCTCCCCCTTTCCCTTCAGAAGGAGATCCCTGAATCTAACTTCCTTTGTTCAGCTTTTTTCCTGACCATGGTCACCAAGAATTTGTAGCCAACCCCTATAAAAGATGAAAAGCATCTATAGTCCACCGAACAACCAAAAACTAATCACTCTACCTTTTGTGGCATCATATTCTCTAGACTGTTCCCTGTTATCTGAGAGTGATGGCATCTTTAGGGGACCCTGAGAAAATTGGGATAATGGTTAAGTCTTGGGAGAACTAGCTATATTATGTTTTGCTTATTCTCCATGTGATGGGAAAGTGTAGAGCTTATTTGAAGCCTTGACTGGATAGTCTGTGAGTTTGGACCATCTCAGCTAGCAGCTTTGAAGTTGTTCTGGTTCTAGAACTTTGCAGAAACTGCAACAGAGTCATTCTGAGAGGCCAGATCACCCTTGTCTTTATTGGTTTCTGGTCATTTTTTTTCCTGAAAACATATACAAACTTTTAAAGGTAATATATACATTTACATTAATGCAACTATGGAATGTGCAGTGTGCACAAGTCAGATAAGGAATTTTTGTTTTATGTTTGGCAAGGTAAAATGTATCTGTTATAAGTCTGTTTAGACTGTATAATCAAGCCTCTATCCATGCCATATGAATCAGTAACCAACAAGAATTTGCATGTCTCATCCAGTGTCAGGGCTGTTTCCATGTTGAGGGGGAGCATATATGTCATCTGTTCTGTAGCCTTTCTTGGCTTTTCACTTCATGTTGGTAGCCAAAGATTCTTAGAAGGTCTTTCCCAGTCAAATCTGATCTTCATTAACTTTGATGGAATCCATAGCTTTTTGTTTCCTTTGGAAACCTCTCCCCAATGCAGCATATTTCTGACTTCCATTCTGAAGTTAAGACATTCTTAAAAGAAATAGTTGATTTAATTAAGTGGTTTCCATAACCCAATGTTTCTCAGAAGCTATTGTTTTTTGTTCATTAGCATTTAAAAAGGGCAAAGTCAACAAAGCACCATAAAGGATCCAGACATCCTGTATATTTTCATCTTTATACGGCTTATTCTTTTCACATTGTTTTTTATTTAAAGACATTTTTGTTTTTAAACTATATTTTTTCCTATGACTGTCTATACCCATTTTCTTCTACACTTAGGTCTATTCAAAACATATTATATCTGTCTGTTTAGAGATTTTGGGGGGTAGGGTTTGGACCCGACTTTACTAAGTGCCTGCAGCTTTCTCTGACCATGTGAGACAAATCTTAAACTGTTTGGCTAGGCCCTCTGCTGCATGGCTTTTGCTTATGGTGTTGGCAGCTGGCTCTGCCCCGTGGGATCCATGATATTTGAGCCTCGTGCTTGTGGGACCCTGGCTTGGTTTGTTACTTCAGATCTGGTAGTTGCTTCCACCTAGTCTCCTGTCATGGAGTAGCATGCTGCCTGCTGCTCATAAACTGCATTCAAATGCTTGGTATCATGCATCTCTTATAAGATGCCTTATAAGAGCCATGCCTCTGTTTGGTGTTTCTGGACCTACTTGGACCTTTTACTTCTTTTTCAGCTTTCTCAGGGCATATATGGATTTATATTCCATTTGTTGGGCACCAAATATAACAAGTCTTACTCTGTCCTGCAGCCAAATAATGACACAGAGACTTATTATTAATTATGAAAGCTTGGCCTTAGTTTAGGCTTATTTTTAACTAGCTCTTATAATATAAATTAAACCATTTTGTAGGAAAAGGAGAGTGGGCCTGCTTTTGGTCCCAGCTGCCTGGCTCTCAGCCGCACAGCTAGCTTATACCTGAAATAATGACACGGAAATTATATTAATTAAATTACTGCCTGGCCCATTATATCTAGCCTCTTCTTGGCCAACTCTCACTCTTGATTCTGGGAATTCTGGGAAGAAGACAGGGACAGAGAGCCGCCACCATGAACCTGCCAAATCAGACACACTGATTCTTTCCCTGTAAGCCACGACCTCATCATGACACACAGATTATTAAAAATGGGTTGAATCAAGAGTAAGAGTTGGCCAAGAAGAGGCTAGATATAATGGGCCAGGCAGTAATTTAATTAATACAGTTTCTGTGTAATTATTTTAGGAGTTAAACTAGCTGGGTGCCGGGAATGTGTCCCACTCCTCCTACTACACCATTTCTATTAACCTATGTTCTGTCACAAACTGCCCATCCTACTTCTTCTGTATCTCCAGGAATCTCTCTCTCTTTCTCTCTCTGTCTCATGTGCATTTACCTAGATTCCTCCTACATGCCCTCTTTGTCCAGAAGTTCTGCCTATATCTCCTGCTTAGCTATTGGCTGTTCATCTCTTTATTAAACCAATCACAGTAACATATCTTTACATACTATACAAATATTCCACAACAACAACATGTGCTTGTCTGATAAGTGTTGCTTACTTTTGTGACTGTATACTTTACTCACTTAACTCTTCTTAACTCTCAGACTATTAATTGTCTGATGCTCTGAATAAAGTTAACTATTGCATAAGATTTTAGTTTGCCTCATTTATCGACTCATTTTCCCAGGTCCCACTACTTCTAGAGCAGTATACAAGTGGCATCATGAACAGGGACCTGAAGTCGGCTATGAGATAAGAGAGTGGCGAACCTCACAGAAGGAGGTGAGTGAGAATAATGGGTCAGAAACTAAGGCTTTGCCTTATGTTGAGCTTGTGCATCAGTTTTTTTTTTAAAGAAAAGATGAACACAAGCATTAAAATCACAACTATTAGATTGTTTTCAAGTTGTTTATGATTATAATATCTGGTTTCCAGAAGAAGGAACTTTAGATGACCAAGTATGGGACAGAGTCTGAAAGAATATTGAAAAGGCATATAAACAAGGGGGAAAGATCTCCATTCAATTTTGGTCATTGTGTGCTAGTTAGTATCCTATTACTGTGAAGGAACACTATGACCACAAAAACTCCTATAAAAGAAAATATTCAATTTAAGAGGTTTATTTCATTTCATTATGGCAGGAAGCATGGTAACACAAAGATACACATGGTGCTAGAGAATTAACTCAGAGTTCTACATCTGGATTAGCAGGCAGCTGGAAGAGAAAGATACTCAGCCTGACTTGGACATTTGAAACCCCAAAGTCCATCCCCAGGGACACATTCTACAACAAGATCACATCTGCTAATGCTACTCCCTAAGCATTCAAATGTGACCCTATGGGGGCCATTCTTACTCAAACCACCACATTTGGCCATTCATTTAGTCTGTTACTAAATGCTTAAGGAAGCTATTAATCATGAGAAACAAATGGCTAATTCCTTGAATGAATATAAACTGAATGATTAAAACTTAAAATTGGTAAAAGAGGCAAGAAAGGTGATTATCCCTTTTTTGGCAAATCGAAAGTACAAACCGTACCACCAATAACTATGCTGGGGAAGGTTCTCTCAACTCCCTACTGGAGGCTCATTAAATGTTCTCCATTGCCTGAAGATGACCAAAAGCATGGGGTAAGTAACTTGAAAATCTAATCTTGAATTCTCTTTACTTTTTGATGAGAACTTAGGAAAGTCTATGGAAATGTTAAGTTTGTAACCTAGGCAAACTAGGGCATGGCAGGGAAAAGGAACTTGTTCACCAATACCCCCTGGCCTCATGATCTTCGCTTGGTATTCCCAGCACAATTTCAACAAAAAAAATGTTTATATGCTATAACCAATCTATTTAAAACTCTAGAAGAAGAGATAGTATTAGATAGTCCTTGTATATTATCTCCAGAGGCAAGGGAAGAACTACAGCTATTTGAATCCAGACTAAAAGAAGAATTTGTGTATCATGTGGATCCTTCACTGCCTTTAACCTTACTTATTCCCGCCCCCATTGTGTCCTATAAGTATTACAGCACAAGAGGATAAACCATTGAGATGGATTTATTTACTCTATAAGGATCATAAATAATAAGTGCTCACCTTACTCTTTTGGTTCAATTAGTGAATCAGGGGAAGACCCCATGTCAAAAATTATATGGATTTGATCCTTACTGTATTATATTACCCTTAACCAATAATCAGTTTTAGAGCATTACAGAATGAATTCTCAAATTTCATTTGCAGATTATTATATAAGGATAGGAATGGCATATATCATTTTCTACTTTCTATAGATTCTCTTGCGTTTTAGTAACTTCTACTTTTCTATAGACACCATATTCTAGCATACCATTATAGTGTAGACATATTCTTTTGGAGCAAAATTAAGGAATTTCCATCATCTCAGATGGTCAATGACTGTTAAGCAAGGAAGAATGAGTTTTCTTCAGACACTGGCAGTTTATCCAATCCCAAGTGTTCAGCAATTGACATATGCATATATGAGTATAGATTCAGTAGGTTGTAAACACACACACACACACACACACACACACACACACACACACACACACACACACACAAGAGGCCCTGAGTTTGGGAGGAAGATAGAAGGAAAGAGGAGGACAGGAGTTGGAGGAGAAGCGAGGGGCAGGAGTGTATAGACATATTCATGTCTACAACTCATACATGAAATTCTCAATAGATAAAATTAAATAAAACATAAAAAGAGGCTTTTGACTCTAGTTTGTCATGATGATTCTCCTTTTTCTGTAACATTGCTTTAAGGTGTTCTGTTTTGGTTGCTCATCTATTTACATGTGTAAGTCTCTGAGTCTCAATTTCCCCAGGCTGAATTTATGCACTCTTAGTGTCTTGACAGGAATCCTTATGTAACTGATAATATATAGTTTGTCTTCATTCCTAACATATTTGTCTATCAGGTTTAAGAGCCTTCCAGGGTTCTTCATATAGTTACCAAACTGTTTTAAAGTATCTGAAATCTTGCTACTTTGTGTGTGGTTAGTGATTATAAATAGACTTTAAAGCAGGTATTGGGAAAGTAGCCTCCAAACCAACTCAAAATTTAGCATCTGAAAAACCCATATTCTGTTCAAAGTGGGTTCAGAAAGAAGCCAAGCCTCACAGGTCCAACTTGGTAGCAGAGCAGCAGACAAGGTGAATTCAACAGAACAGAAATGACTTTGTGCATGTGTGTATATATGAGTGTGAATAAGAAGTGTGTATATATACATACATACACACACATATATGTATAGACAGGTATTTTGTTGTTGTAGGTGTTAGTTGGCCTTGTCATTAATATAATTCTAACACTCTGATTAGAATGTGGGAATAATGCTGTTTTAATTTTTTTCTATACAACATGTAGACAATTCTAATTTCTCCATGAAATACTGACAAGCTATGAAAGTCAGTTGAGAAAAGAAAATAAACAAAACAAAATAAAAAACAGAACTTCAACAAAATATATCTCAGGATAATAGGATGAGACATACAAGTTTAGACCAAAGATTTAAAATTTATATGGTCTCCAAGGTAGGGTTTCTCTGACACAATCCACAAATACCATCAAAGTAACAAAATAAACAAAACAAATTATTTACAGTCACAAAAAAACAATAGGACAAGAATGATTATTTGAAGCTAAGTTATGGAAAACTTTACAGTGGAACATAAAAACAGAAAATTTTAGATGAAAGCAAAACCAGACAATAAAATTGACACCCATATTAAGATCCATCATAGACCTGTAATAAAACAAAAATTCAGAAAACCTACAGGTTTGTGTGGGTAAAATACATAGATTTTAAAAGTTGGAAATTATTACATATGCAATGTAAAAGCTAGAATTGGGGAATCCAGTCAGTATTTCTTGCTCTCCAGATATAGGGGATTTTTAAGAATCTCACTTTAAATGCATATATAAATTAGAGTAACATTATTTTCTTCAGTTGAATTTCATGCATTTTTTTATTCTAAAGAATATTTTTCACTGGCTACGTAGCCATTGTAATTCATAGCGTGAGCACGAAAAGTATTTAATCTCTTTTTTGTCACTACCAAGTTTTGAAATGAAAGGTATATGGCTGAGTCTAGTCCTTGACTCTTAATAATGACTTCTACTGTTTGATTATTTTCATCTTGTTTTCAACCAAGAACACATGAATTACAAATGAGTTTGTCCTTTCCACATGAACTGAGGGAATTCCAGGATTATACTTGCAGAACCAATTTAAGCATTGGGTAGCACTAACCAAGATTTGCTTAGTTGATTTTTTAAAATTTTCTTATATCAGTTTATTTAATTATCTACATGCTTATTTTTGGTATTTAATCAATTAAAATTGCCCTGAAGTTTTTAGTAAGTTCCTTGTTCAGATACTTAAACAAATACTTTCTTGCTCAAGTGATAGTTCATAAAGGCCTTATTTCTTGTATCTTTGAATAAGCCTTGCAACAAAGAATCTCATTGCTTGTTGGATATTCATTTGCCTTTAATAAATTGAAAATTTTCTAATCTATATCTGCATCCTCAAATGCAGATATTTTTCCTTGAATTCAAATTTACAGTTTGAAATTGATTTATATCTAATTAGATATTCTAAAATACTATTAATTTTAAGGCAATCAAAATTTGATTCATTATTCACATCTCACCAGTTAACTTCTTGCAAGTCCGTTCTTGATAAACGCTGTATTTTAAGAAACACCATTACACTTCTAGTGTAACCACTTGTACAATAAAATCTTACATAACATTTAGTTTTGTTCATTTCTTAGTCCTCTGAACCCATAGGGCACCAGCATCTGCCTACTTTCCCCCAACTTTTTCCCATAGTGTTTTCTTTCCAAGGTCCTCA
This sequence comes from Ondatra zibethicus, assembly GCA_004026605.1. NCBI lineage: Eukaryota > Metazoa > Chordata > Mammalia > Rodentia > Cricetidae > Ondatra > Ondatra zibethicus. The sequence goes on along the minus strand of PVIU01010858.1, from coordinate 16,404 downwards.
CCACAGATCTACAATATCAAGATGAGATTGCCATCTTCTCCCCAATGGACAACTGAAATAATTACATGGACATTTTATTGATAGTTTCTCCAGGTCTTATTCCATACTTCATAGTACCTCTAGAGAGACTTTGTAAATTGCACTTATTCGAATTTTGTCTCTGCTTGAGAATTATTTCTGGCTTCTTATCCCCTGACAGCAAAGTTTAAAGTTATCAAAATTGCAGGAAGAGTGAAACAAGACCGTCACAATTTACTTCCAAACTGTTCTTCAGATTTCTCTTCTAGCATTTGCCTTTACAGTGTAGACCAAGAATTTCAATGCTTTCTAGTACGTCTTTTCCTCCACACTTTTAGAAGTAAAGATATTTTCTCGTCACTAATCCATCCCTACTCAACTTAGTATTTATTTACATTTTTGGTTGTGAGACTAGCCTTTAACAACTGGGCCATCTCTCTAGCCCAACTTAGTATTTACATTTTTATGGAGCTGGGAGGACTCAGAAGCTGAAACCACTACTCTTATAAGGTACTTGGCAAATGAATAGGCTTCTTAATAGTTAATTGTCTCCGACTAAAGACTATATTATTTGAATGTCACAATGTATTAGGCTTCTGTTCTGCAAATGAGGGACTGAATACCTGGGGCAGGGGAAAGTTGAGCATTTTAACTGTTAGTGAGTTGTTAAGAAAGATCAGAGTCATAACGAGGCTACTTTGCTATAAAAGTTTCCTACTATCTTATGTAGTCCATAGTAATAGTTCTCCATGATCTTGTGTGGTCATAATGAGCTCATTTGTAAAGAAATGCATGCCTGATGCTTAGTACCCAAAACATAGCTATTGGTTATGGGTTATCTTATCCATGAAAGTTATGCTGTACATTTAAGGTACACTACAATTCTTCTTTACCTCTCACCGACTAGAAACAGTCTCATAACTAGCATTGGTAAAAATGAAAGCATTATCTTACTTTTCAGTTAGAAAATTACCATGTTGATGCTAACAGCAATGGCATGCAGTGGCATTTGAAGCATACTGTAAAATTATACAAGCAAAATATTAGAAATCTCTACCACCAATTCAATCTGTATAGTGTTTATTGAGTTAATTATGCCCACTTCCTACTCATCCGGTCTAAGACTACAACAAGATAACCTGAATAATCTGTACTCAACTGATAACAAATTGTATAACATAAGCTAAGATCAATAGAGATATCAAAATTATAACAAGTGAAAACTAATATTTTTCAGATGTTAACTGATAAGACCTTATGTAGTCTTAGAGTCATTATTGCATATATCAGTTATGATTGTACCAAGGACATATTTACTAAAGTAATATTCATTGAAATCTCAAATTAGTAAAATGCAGATGAATATTTTCTGATTTTTATTTTAAGTTCTCAACTATGAAAGTTATTTCATTTTATAGTTTAAATATTTATTGCACTATCTTGTATATATGTTTAAATATTTTAGTCTACTATATCTCCTTTATGTAATGGAAGGCAGTTTTAACACTGATTGATAGAAAAAATCAATTAATATTATCCAGGTCAGATATTTACCATAATACATATTGATAGAAAAAAGGTTCAGGAATATATCTTTTATATCATTTACAATATATTGATATTTAAACTCAGAACCATATATATATATATATATATTACACATATATAATAAAAGTGAAACATAGATTTCTTTTCCAAGTAAATGTCAACTTAATACATTGTGGATGCTGTCTCAAGTCAGTGAATACATTGTTAAAAATATTGTAGGACTTTAGCTGGATCCCAAATCACTTGAAATTGAAGTAAAAAAAAAGTAGTAACAAAAGGAAAGTAACCCAAGATAGCTTTGGTTTTGCTCTAATGAGAGCCCTGCAATAGTTACAATACTGCTTCAAAGTAGGCACTGATCTATACCGGAAGCAAAAAACAATAGCTGCTGAGTGCAGTGGTACCCAGGAAGTTGAAGAAGAAGGATCCCAGGAGTTCAAGACTAACCTGATTGATGTAGTGGTACCCCACCTCAAAACTGTGTAAAAAATTCCTGAGTCAAAAATTTTCAGGCACAACAAGGCTGATGATGCACAAATGAAGACACAAGAGGCTGTGACAACACGTACAAGAATTGTACAAGCTGAAGTCATACAAACTCCAAGCATGGAGAAGTACACATGAAACTTCTCCTAGCCAAGAAACTATTCAAGTTGATAGTTACCAGGAAAAAGAAAATCAGTAGTCTTCACCAGGGTGTTACTGGAAAGTAACCATACTCCAGGGCAGGCCCCATGCTCAGGAGTGGTTATTCACACAAATTGAATTGTACGATTTTTGTTTTTAACGTTAAAAAAAGAACACAAGCTAGGTGAGTAGGGGGGTGGATAAGGATGTGAGGGAAGTTGGGGGAGGGGAAATAACAAGATGAAAATATATTGTATGAATTTCTCAAAGAATAAATAAAAATGTATTTTCAAAAAACTGTGTAATAAGAGCCTAGGGACACAGAGACAGAAGAAACACAAATAACTTGTTTTAGTAAACCCTACAAATTGAAGGCATTTGGAGAATTAGAGAACTCATTCTTCATTATGCTAACAGGCCCAGACAACTGACCTAGCCAAACTAGTGCCCTGGACAGACATTGAGCCAAATCCATTGTTTCTCACAGCTCACACAGCCTGCACCACATCGTTTTTCTTTTATCTTTTCTGTTACTGGTAGATTTATTCTACATGACTAAGGACCATGGGCGAGAGGAGTCTCAGTGTTAGCCTATATAACTAAGGGCCATGAATGAGCATGTTTATGGAAACAGAAAAGATAGGTTAGGGCAGTTATTTCATAACTGTTTGTTTATATCTAAGAGGGGAATGGTTAAGTGGATCCACGAAATAAATGAGATTAGAGGAGAAAATATACTACTCGTAGCTACAAGTACAGGAAGAAACTTTAAACTCTCTTTGATACCTTTATATATCCATAAGACATCAATTCCTGGGTCTTTTTAAGCATAAAACTGATAAGCTAACATCTGTACAGGAAAGAGGATCTGGGATCTTGGTGGGAAGAGAAATGGGGAGAAATATTAGTAACAATGAATGTCATTAAAATATATGACACGAAAAGATAAAGGAATACTAACAGATTTTTTTTGCCATATTTCCAGTTAGCTGGAGCTGCAGCATTCAGATCTATGCAGAAGACTAGAACTAATATTATAACAATAGATAAAACCAGGGTAGCAGTACCATAAGGACAATAGGCAAAAACAGTTCACTTGCTTCTTCAGGTAGTTGAATCCTCAAGTTTCTGCCATGCATGGACCAGGGCTGAAGATGTGTTGTCTGCTGGTGCCATCATCGCTTGACTTTTTCAGATAGTCAGCTGACCTGGTGTTGCTAGCTGAGGAATGGACTCTCAGTTGCAAGAAATTGAATTAATTCTGTGGTATTGGACTCCAAGAAGCCTCTCTGTCCTTTTTGCTGTAATTGAGGTGGATGAAATCAAAGAAAACAGACATAGTCAGTGAGAGTACCCATTGGAATTTTTGTGCACAATGCAAAGGGATTTTGGGTCTTACTTTGAGTATTCAGAACTTGGTCTCATACTCTTACATGACTGACTACTCAAAAGGGCACAGCTAAAAATAAAGCATAAATTTCGAGAATCTTGAATCCATATTTTGATTTTTAAGAAATGCTGACTCTGGAGGATTTTGAAATTTTGTTAACCCTTTGCCATATAGATAGTACATTCTAAACATTTTTATTTATTGTCGACCATCAGAATATGATATTTGAGTCTTATTATTATTTAGTTGTTTTGCCTTAAATATATTTGGAACTTCCCCCAGAGACAAGTCAATATGGTTGTCAAAGGATTTGGCTTTTAATCTTTAGTCTTGGGATTAACTTTACTGAGAGAGGAAAAATTGAAGGCCAGGGTAAAGGTTATTGACCCAATGAGCAGGCCCCAGAGCAGTTGTGTAGTAGGCTTAAAGATTCCCCTGTCCACGGCACCATCAGTGCTCAGGGTATATCATGAACAGGGAGCAGAAAGTCCATAAAAATGGGAGACTGGACTGAAATAATACATTATGAACATGAGAGGAACATCTTGTTCATGAACTCATGGCAGCTGTTGTTGCGTGCACAAGACTTGAAGATAGCCAATCTCCAAATCGGGCCAGTTTCCGGGGAAAACAATATAAGAAACCCATAGCAACCAATCAAAAGAAGCCAGTCTCAAGAGATAACTTGTCCATTTCCCCAGACTTTAACTCACAGAGCCGGAAAACAATCTAAAAGCATTTGATACCAACAATCTCTTTTCCTCTACTGAACCCTTATTCCTGTTCAGGCTACATTTCCGACCTGCCTGCGCTGCGTCTGCCATCTGTTCAGCAGCCTTGGTGCTGTGCTCCTCATGAATCATCAAATCAATGATTGGAGCCTTAGATCTGATATTGCTAAAATTGAGCTCTTAGAAAGTGCTGTACTCTTGAGAAAGAAAGATGAAAATGGAGAAGTTGCATTGTTTAGAAGGTTAGCGGAAACATAAAAATATCTTTGTAATACACACAACATAAACATTTCAGGAAAGACAAAAATGGACTTTGCAGAATAATACCTGAAGAAAAGTAGAGAAGTGAAAAATAGAATCTTGGTGTTCAAACTTTTCTTGCACAGGCTCATCACAGTGACTTGATGCCTTGGCAAGTCGTAGCGAAGTTTACAGTTTCATCCACTAAACAGAATGCTGTGCTCCTTCTCAAGGCATTGTTTGTCGGCTTAGTTTCTCTTTTTGTCGATTAAGAAGGGCTATAGAGGAAAGCATGGTGCACGGCAGTAGTTTAGACTGTGCTTGAACCATTCTATGAGAGCCAAGTGCTTCCTTTTAAGCCTAGTACCTAGGTCTTCATGCCATAGAAATGAGCTTTCAAAGGGAAGTGCCAAGGTATGTTACTTTAGACAATTTTCCTGTTATGGATGTTTTCTGTTATGTGATGATTTCAGTTGCTTAAATATTTCCTTTCACTCAACAGTTATATATCTGCAAAAGATCTCCTTGTAACTCCCTATGCACACACATGCACGCACACATGCATGGCCTGTGGGCATAGTGGCTAAGTCATAAATCAAAGAAAATACAAAAGTCACTAACCTTAATGCTTCATAATCTGATCACTATTAATCAGGATCAAATGTCCTTAGTAACACATGACAAAAAAACTAGACTCCTAGAATTTAAAAGAAGAGGCAAAGTAGGTTTCACTTAGGGAAGTTCTTCTGTATTTCATGTTTTATTTTTTAACTCCATGTAAAAGGAAAAGTACTATTGATTTTTCAGGCGAGGAATATAGATAGACATAGTATAACTGAGAAGACAGCTAATTCACTAGCCACAATTCCCTCTCACAGTATCTCAAAGGATTTCTGGTAAGCTGCTAATATGTTTACTTTGAAAACAATTATATGTATTTCTTTCTCTTACCCAATATCAAAATAAGTCTTCTGAATAGTGGATGACCAAAGACAGAGAACTCTCAGTACAATTTCTGTGCTTTACCAACAATCAGCATGGCTGATATGGACAACTGAGTATCAGACAGCTTGACTAGAGAGGCATGCAGTGTGCTCAGGGTCATGATATTTCAGCAACAGATCTAGACACAAAACCACTAAATGCAAAATGCTTTGTTTTACTTAATGATAACATTTTAATTTTAAAAAACATGGTAAGTACATGATAGCCATATTTCTTTGTTAGATCCAATCATAGAATTGATGATTTTGCCAGGAAGACAAGTAGCTCATAGCATGCTTGCTCTGCAGAGTGTGAAGGCAAAGTTGGAATATGAGATCAGGTAATGATTTGTGTCTTTGTGAGACATTGGAAGCCACTGGCTTGTATGATTTTGTATTTGATATATGAATGTGTCAGCATGGTCAATAGGTTGATGATTTATGTGTATAGGCTCAATTGTGCCCTCTGAAAACAGAACAGGGCAGAGAACTCTGTACTAGGAGAGAGTAAATTAGAGAATGCTCTGGTTATGAAAGTCAAATATAATGAAACAGAATCCAACTGGATCTTGGAAGGTTCTGATGCTCTTATGATCTTACTGATGACAATGTCAACTCCATGTGCTGAGGCTGAGGGCAATGTCTTTCTAGACACACCAAAGTTAAAACATAAGCAGAGTTGTCATTGGTACATCCAGGAGGTCTTTAAACTTATTTCTGTAGCATAAGGGAAAACGCAGTTTAAAATTACCCCCAAACTGAGGAGTTACTACAGAAATGAAGAGAACTAGGTTCATAAGTGAACTGTAGTGTAAGGAGATTAGAAAGGGAGAGTGTACAGGGAAATGAATAAAGAGAAAGGTCCCCTGAAATATTCCTGAAATAAAGCAATCATAAATTAAATTAAAATTTAAATATCTTGGTATTTTTAAAATATATTTTAATTATATTCCTTTTCTCCCATTCAGCTCTTTGAAAGATTCTATAAGAAAAAACACAGATGGGATTAAAATCTTACAGGGAGTACATATGTATATATGTATGTATATTATATATAATAATATGAAAGAAGAGAAAAGACTAGAGGAAGGAAGGAGAAAAAGGAAGAGATCAAAGGCAGGGGATAAAAGGAGTTGATTATGGCCAAAACACTTGGAAATATCTATATGATAAAAACTATATACAATGAAGAGGCATCAGTAAGATGCAAAAAAGGATTGCATTCAAAATATATAAAGAATTCTTTGAACTCAGTAATAAATCAAATCCTGACAAATAAGTAGAAATTAAAAAAGACTTGAATAGTTGCATAAGCACATTAGAAGATATTTTTTCCCCAGTATATATTTATAAAGTTATCTGTCAGCATTATGCTTCAAGAGAAAACCCAAATAATGTGATATTATGTATCTATGTATGTCTGGATCGAGAATGTAGGGTTTCACATACCATTTTGTTGAAAAATTAGTTGAGTGAATCAGACTGAGCCTATTTGAGAATTAAGTCACATGGCCCCAGAGTCTGATATCTTGGCTATGGCATTCTCAGCCATAGCTGAGAAAATGTACTGAACGCAACCAGGAAAATGTACTGAACAATTATTCTGTGCCCCTTACTTCATTGCACACTATAGTGACACAAAAATTGATTAAATATTATTAGCTGGGTGGTGGTGGCACTCTCCTTTAAACCCAGCACTCGGGAGGCAGAGGTAGGCAGATCTGTGTGAGTTTGAGAACAGCCTAGTCTACAAAAGCTAGTTCCAGGACAGTTAGGGCTGTTACACAGAGAAACCCTGTCTCTAAAAACCAAATATATAGTTTCTTTATGGAGGATCTTAAAACTTAGAAAGACAAGTCAATGTACTCAAAACACTTGGCTACATCCTCCAAGGTCAACTTTAACAAGAAGCCTAACATATGAAGAATGCCGTTGCCTCTACAGAAGGACAGGGTCTGACTGATGATTAGAGATTATTGAAACTATTCTGAGACTTTTATGTTTTAGAAGATCACAGTGGAAAAGGCTACAAGAATACAGATGAGAAAGACTTTGGCCTTCTGAAGAACAGTCTAGATTCTTCTATGATTTAATATGCAACCATTCTTTTTTAAGAAAACATATTTATTGTATATCTTCCATGCTTGCCAGAGTCTTATAATCCACTTTGTTTCTAATGACTTGGTATAAATAAGAATGATCCATGTTCAGACGTGGCAATGAGCTAATTCAATTATCCCCTATGTTAGGACCTTCACTGCACAATGAACAGCATTATCCCAACAACACTAAAGACTCACCCTTATGTTCCCAGAGTTGTTTGTTTTTTTGTATGGGTGCCGCCCCTTTTCCAGAATGAGACATGTGAGGGCAGATCTCGAGAGATAGCTCCGATACAATCCACAGAAAATGTTCAAGTAATTGACTCTGATTAAAATAAAATAATGTCTCTGAAGCTGCAGTAACAGAAGTCAGCTAGTGAGACAGCATCTCCCCTTAAGGCTCAGATTCTCTCTATTATAGCCCCTCAGTTTGGAATGAAGTCAAGTGTGTGCGCATCTAAAAACTGCTGCAAATGTTTGTGCATCTAAAAACTTGCTGCTGCAGCCGGGGGAGAGGGCAGCAGAAGAGAAAAGAGAGAGGAAAACTGAGAAAGAGCAATGGAGAAATAGAACACCGAGGGAAAGAAGAAACCAGGATGAGCAAGTGAGATCAGTGGAGATGTGAAACGGTGAAGGATCAGAGGGAGGGGGAGGTAAAGCCAGATTTTTATTGGAAGCAATTGAAGTGGTTGCTATGAGACCCGCTCCAGCAGAGGACCAGCAGGCAGCCCCATGCTGATGGTTCTTGTCATGCACTACAGCTTTCCTTTGACACAGTTTTAGAGTTGTTTACTATCTGAGCAAGCACCTGACACGGGTGACTTTTTCTGCCTTTTTCTCCTCGCGTTCCCCTGGGTAAGATGGAAGTAGAAAATGAAGCCCACTGTTGCCCTGGCAGCTCATCAGGCGGGTCCAGAGAGTACAAGGTGGTAATGCTGGGCGCAGGGGGCGTTGGTAAAAGCGGTAAGTTTTCAAAAGCCGCCGGGGAAGGAGGGAATCTGCATAGAGGCTGCTGTATAAACCTTGGCAGTTACTAGAAGAGCATCTGGCAGGGTGATTAAAAGTAAAGACTTAAGGGGAAGCTCCCGAGTCAGGAGAATTCGGAGAGAGCAGTCATAATGTATAGAACTTTAAGAGGGTACTTTGCTACTTTCATTTCATGCTGAGTAATATTTGTTCTGGGTTTCTAGGTTTATGTGGTCTTTACATTAGATGTGAAATATATTAGATAAACTCATGCGGGAGAAATTTTCTACTGTTCTCAAAAATATACGAATTAAAAGGGAATTTCTGTACCTATTTAGTTAAAGAGGCAGTTACAAACACAGGTACATCCTCGGTAGTTTTGGTGCTAGTAGTTGGAAGGGCTTTGTTTGCTTGTGTTTTGAGGAGGAGTCTGATTTTCTGTGTCTGCCACTGCATGCATAGACTTTTTTTTTTAAAAAAAGAAAAAGTTGGATTTGGAAAGTAATAGTGGTTTAAAGAATGTTTCTCGCTGTGGGAGGCAAGCAGGGTGATCGAGTCATGCTTTGTGGTTAAGCAAATTAAAGAAAGCTGTGAGAAGGCATCTGAGGTAGTAATGAGAGGAAGAATTGAAAATTCAGGCTAGCATAGCATAGCATAGCAGAATTGGCAATGGTTTGTTTCTACAGGAGCTTAACACACCATCTATAACAAACTAAATGAGCAGTTACCCAGTGATGCTTCAGGCTGAGTCTCACAGCTTGGTCATGGATAGGGCATGAGTTGATAATACAGTATTTCATATACACATAAGAGGATCCCTACTGGGGACATATGTTTATGCAGAGTGAGCCTGGACAAATATTACCAAAGAAATTCAGCATTTTCTTTCATGGAAATAAGATTCAAAGTTGAGGACCAAGGAACAAACTAGTAGCTTTGGTGTACATCTAACAAGACTGAAGAAACTGAGAAGGGAGAGAGAAAGATAGTAATTATAGTATACAGGAAATATATAGACATCACAAAGAATAATAATAGACAGAAATCTCCTTTTAATCCAAAAATGAAATAGCCTGAAGGGGAGAAGTGGGTAATGTAGGTCTAGACGTGGTGAAAAGCTTGTGTCACACAAAGGGAGTCACACCATCTAGGAAAGAAGCATGGCATGGAAGCTTTATAACCTTATGAATGAGGAGTTTAAAAACAGTTTATTTTCTGTTGAAGTAAGCAATAGCATAAGAGGGAAAATAAATGTGTAGATTTAGTGAGAAGTGACTAAAGGCTATAATGTATACAAACAAGGCTATGTTTTGCAAGGATTGAGAAAGACTGAGACAGATAGAGACAGAAAGAGACAGAGAAGGAGGAGAGATGGAAGGGTGTATTAGAGGAGAGGTTGAAAACTATCAGTGTCAGAGAGTCTTCCCCTGGTAGCATATGAACTGAGACAGATATGGTGAGAGTCTGGGTATCCACATGTCATTTGTGTGCTAGCTGATGTTACTTTGTTTCTACAAGATCTAGGTGCATGGAAAGAGAGTAACTTGTCAGTCTGTTTCCTGGTCTTAGACCTGAATCATGGAACTATAGATAGTGTCAGTAACAACCTCCAGCAGGCCATTTACTATGTAACCCTATGGTATGTAATAGTGGTCTATCAGACCTTCCTTCCTGTTGGATTTTGCTGACTGTCCCAATAGCTGGAGATTTTCAACAGTCTGAATTGCTTTTATCTTCACTTTATACGAAAGAAATACATTTATCATCAAAGTTGGAGCAAAAACATTTCCGGTGTAATGCAGACAGTATCAGACAACTGGCCTTTAGAGAAGGTGAGGGATAAAGGAAGATAGTCCTGTGAGCTCTCTGAAACGATATGCTTGGATAAAACTTCAGAAAATATTGTACATACTAAAATTTCCATCACAGGAGAAATTCCTTTGGCCTTCACAATGATGGAATCACAGTTTGCTCTTGAACTAGCTTCTTGGGTTTATTTGGGGGCTTTCAGTATGTAAATATTCATAATCAATCTCATTACTAATCTTTTAAATGTCAAAATGTTTGCCTTCAGATAAACTAAAATGTCTTTAAAAGCCATTTTCATGTGACTGAAGATTTGAATTAATAGAGGAATGTCTAGCCTGCACCATTATGCCCTGTGCAGGGATGTTTGGGAGGGACCCCTCTCCAAAAGTTACATAAAATTCTTATCTGTTTCCAGTTCTGAGCATAAGGTCAGAGTCATCCATGACCAAGGAGAAGAAAATCAATATACTGTCACAAAAAATATTAAATGAACAAAATCTTAGAGAATTTTCTGTTTATTGAGAAATTACATTGTTTTTTTAATTCATGTTTTACTAAAATATACTGAGTCAAAACATTTGAAAACACTAGTTACTTTGCTGAAATAACAGTTTTTATAAGACAAATATGTAGGCAAACCAATGTTTTGTGTGGGAAAATTTCAAACTTTAAGTAACCAATCAAGATTATTTAATATGTATTATGCACAGACCTTCAGTGGCTACTCCAGTGGAAAAAGATGAAGGAAGGCAGACATTTAGGAAGAACCCAGTAGCAGGGATGTAGGCAACATATATTAGATGCTCACATTTACTACTCACAATTGCATGTCCAATTAATAGACTGAAAAAATCATGCCACAATTTGTACCTAATCAGAAAAATAAAATACAGAGTTCCACGTCACTTCATCCAACAACTGCATTATTTTTCATATATTGAGGAAGGAAAGTGAGGACTTTTATCACTCACCATCAAAAAGAAAATAGGACTGTCAATAATGCAGTATTTTCCACAAAAATTATAAAAATAACTGTTAATTTTCTACAACAGAACTCTAAATCTATGTCAATCTGATTTTGAAGTGATATAATTAATATTACACAACATTTAATCTGTATAATATAAAAACACTTGAATATTTATATAATTAATTGCCACATTCTAATATTGTTCACTAATATTTCAATTGCTGAGAAAACAGGGATTAATATGCATATAAAGTAGAAGGTTTGTAGGATTCAGTCTGTAGAGCTAATGAGCTATAAAGAATATAGGCAATGATATCACACTGTATCTAAAGTTTTGTGAAGCCAGTAATTTTAGATGCTCTTGATACAGAGGTAATCAATCAAACAAAAGTAAACTGGTAAGCATGAAATGATGATTGCATTGCTTGTTTCAGTATGGCATGATCAAACATGCTATTTACATGCATCAAATTGAATGTCTGAAACACAGTCTTGTCACTCTTGCTCAGCGGTGATAGTACTGTGAGATTATAATGGAGCTAAATAGCCCTTGTGATGTTGTCATCTTAATATCATAGCACTGTTCACACTCATGTGTTTATGCTAATGCTGGGATATATAATATATATTAGTGACACATATAGTAATTATTAACAGTGCATAAAACATGATGATGATAATTAATTATTATGTTAATAGTTCAGGTATTTTTTTTACATTCATCCATTGTGTGTGTGTTGTGTGTGTGTGTGTGTGTGTGTGTGAGAGAGAGAGAGAGAGAGAGAGACAGACAGACAGAGAGAGAGACACCATAACATTTGTGTAGTGGTCAAAGAACAGCATGTGGTTGTCTATTTTCTGTTTTCACTATGTAGATCCTGGGAATCTAACCCAGGTCCTCAGAGTAGGCAGCTAGTACCTTTATTTATTATCTTATACTTTTCTGATTATTTAAAACGTGTATTTACTTATATGCATGTGTATATATAATATATTCTTGGTGTCTATTAGACAAATCATGCAAGTTCTTGCTGATGCTCTTTGTGATGCTTGCAGAATGGCAAATGACTCATTTGTCAGATGGTATCGTGGTAGTTACCCAACATGTGGCTGCATATGCATTAGTAACTGTTCTCACAATAATAAACATAAAATTCATGATAAGGGAACTGCTTACAAAATAATCAAGTGCTACACAAAGAACTACAGGCAACCAAAGAGTGCTGAGAAAGGGAGAAGTAGTCTTCTCCTGGGAGGTGCACACAAATTGCTTACCCAGCAACAAATGGCCAGGCCTGAAAATATGTACAGACAAGTAACATATAATGACTCAGCAGGTTGTACTTAAGTATTTTGGAATATATATGTATATGCATATTCATATATGAATGTAGTGACAATTAATAAAAGAGAGGCCATGAATTTGAAGTAGGTCAAGGAAAGTTTGGAGGGAGAAAAGGGGAAGAGGGAAATTGTGTAATTATAATCTGAAAAATCTAAAAAAGAGAAAATAATTAAAAAATAAAAATGACAAAAAAGAATAATTAATAAATATTTTTCTAAAAAAGAGCTGTTAAAATGCTTATGTGTTTGTTCTGATGATGTCACAGCAATGAGAGTAGAGCAAAAACCTGTGTGCCATGCATTGTAAGTATAATTGAAAGTAAAGAAATGAGAAAAATTGGATAGGCCAATGGGCTCGAGGTATGCTATGGACTTTCTTGGCTTCTCTTTGTTAACATTCTTAATGCTCTCTTCTAATTTAGAAAAAGAAAAATCTCACAGCTGTAGTGGAAGAGCTTTGCTGAGGCTAAGAAGTTCTTAAAACTTTTTAAAAAAAATTTATTAGATTTTTTTTAAAAAATACCAATCCAAATTCCCACTCCCTCTCCTCCTCCCATCCCCTCCACACACCCTCCCACCCCATCCCCATCTAATCCTAAGAGAGGGTAAGGCACATTGCTTTGTGGAAGGTCCAAGGTTCTCCCTACTATGTCTAGGCTGAGCAAGGTATACATCCAAAGAGAATAGGATCCCCAAAAGCCAGTACATGTAGTACAGCTAGATCCCAGTGTCACTGCCAGCGGCCCCTCAGTCTGCCCCAGCCATGCAACTGTCAACCACATTCAGAGGGACTCGTTTGGTCCTATGCTTGTTCCTTCCCAGTCCAGCTGGAGTTGGTGAGCTCCCATTAGCCCAGGTAAACTGTTTCAGTGGGTGAACCCTTCATGGTCTTGAGCTCTTTGCTCATATTCTCATTCCTTCCACTTTTCAACTGGATCTTGGGAGCTCAGTCCAGTGCTCCGACGTGGGTCTCTGCCTCTGTTTCCATCAGTTGTTGGACAGAAGTTCTATGGTGATATTTAAGATAATCATCAGTCTGACTACAGGGCAAGTCAAGATCGGGCCCCATGTGGGTTCATCCTTGTGGATTCCTGGGAATTTCTCTAGAGCCAGGTTTCTGCTAACCCTATAATGGCTCCCTCAATCAAGATATCTCTTTCCTTGCTCTCATCTCTGTTCTTCCTCCGTCTGACTAAGCATTGACTTTTCTCATCTTTTGTGATTTGATCAGTGATTCTGATCCTGTGTCTTGGTGTACTGGACTGCTGTTTGCTTTACCACTGTGTGTGAAAGTAGCTCACCCAGTGCAGACATGAGCAGATGCTAACCAACAGCATTGCTATCTTGTTTTCTAAATTATATAATACCATTCTCACACTATTTGATAATAGAATAATTCAATCAGGCCTATATGTTATCTACTGAGTTTAGATGAAGTTGAGACATATATCCAGAGATTGGTGTAAGAACGCACAGAAACAGGAATAAGGAAGTCAATTTAGGCTTTCTAGTGACATTGCTTCCATCTAATTGAATGGGAAGAACAGATAGCACACGTCTTGAAGTTGTCTTGTTGAAACTAAGTCTTAATGTGCATTTCAAATGTTAAGTCTGTATGAAACATGACAGAAGCCATGAGAAGGCAGATAATTTATTCATGGCTGGGATTTTTCACAGTGTTCTGGACATCTAGGGTATACCCATTTTATAGAGGAAAAAATGATACATAATATAAAGTAACAATAGATCTTTGATGCAGATAGTTACGATAGCTAAGCACATGTTACAAAAGATAGCATTTGTACATTGCAAGATGAATAGGACACTTGTGACACTGAGAAGAAACAGTGTGGAGAATGATGAGAAACAATTTAGCAGATAGTAAAACATAAGCAAGGCCGAGAAGGAATTTAGACATTACAATGTTTCAGGAAGAGGTCTTATAAATTAGTGTCTTCTAGGAATAGTAGGGAGAAAAATCTCTCCTGGACTAGGAAAGATCTTAGACAACTGAACACACACACACACACACACACACACACACACACACACACACACACACACACACACGTATACATGCCTATATGTACATATGCACATATGTATATATGTGTGTATATGTCTACAAATATATTAAGACAAAAGACCCATACATACAAGAGCATTAGAGAACTAGGAATTACTATAACGACATTGTAAAATAAAAGCTTATTTGTACACCAAGCAAATATATTCTCCCACATCCCTTTTCAATTTCTCTCTTTTGTAAATTCACAGTTATATGTAGTGGATTTTAAATCCGTAATCTTATGTACTAGGTTTTTGTAAAAGAAAAACAAGGACTATATGTTCTGAGGTTATCAGAAGGCAGCATGCATAAGAATCTCTTCAACCTCAGTGAGTTCCTATAAACAGGTAGAATTGAGCCTGTATCTGTCATATCAAATAAAGAGGAAAAAGCCAAGTACATCTTTCATGACCCTATGGCCCAGTGTTAAACCTTTTAAGTGAAACTTTGTGTCTAAGAAAGTGGAACAGCTGTCATATCATCACCATGTGTGATGCTGAGGATTCTGCCAAGGAAGAGGAAAAAGTAAGGGGAAAACGAAAAGATTTTAAGCCTCTGCCCTTACCCTCAGTTGTTCTACCCTAAGGGCACCGCAGACCATTAGTTACTGCAGTGCTGTCACAAGAATCAGTCAGAGGGTTCAAAGAAAGCTCACTGGGAAACAGGAAACTGATATCCTCTTTCTCAAATTATGTCTGGAAACAATTCAGGTCAAAGGTATTGACTGATACTATTTCCAAGACAACATGTCCTCTGCAGAGATTAAAATTATGAAAGAGAGAGTTAGTGCTGGTTGATGCCTTTATTATTAGATGATTGGCATGAGGCTGTACCAGTCCCGAAGCCTCTCATGTATTGGTGGCCCCTAACATTCCAGTAGTGTGCTGTTGGGATGGTCCATAGCCTAGCACATCCACCAGCCTTCACATGTAGCTTACCTTGATCTTGGGAGGAAACTGCATTTTATGAATGAGAGGATCAAGGCTTACATCGAAATTAATTCACAACGTGCCCACAAAGATACATAGTGATTAAATGAAAAACCCAAGTGCCTGTGCATGTATGGAAGGGTTTAGTTTCATTTTGGGGGAGAGGGTACTATGCATCTGCTATCTAAAAGCAGTTGCATCTTCACAGATGTCTTCTATACGTCAAGTAAAACATGTATATCAAAGCGGAAAAATCCAACGTTCTACCCTAACAGCAGGTAATGATACACTCATTTAAATGGGATGGGGAAATATGAGAGGCAGATAGCAAGGGAAACATCTGGTTTGTTGAGGGTATTCTGGGGGCTTGAATACATAGAGAAAGGGTGACAGTCACAGCGTGGGATAACCAAGTAGCTGAGAAAATGAGAATTTACTGAAAGTAGCAGGATTAGTGAAGAAAACAGTGTGTTAAATATATTAGGCAGATTTAAATCTATTAAGTATTGACATCTCTTTTGTAGTATTTCATCAATCAATCAATCAATCAATCTATCCATCCATTTTGACCTCCTCTCTCTCATATATAATGAATAGTTATAAAATATATATGGAGAGAAAGTTACATCTGGAGACTATCTTTCTTGTTTCATTATTTAAGAAGAATCCAGGGAGTATG